>CAUYSK010090457.1:0-31417 GCA_963575035.1 Avahi laniger | reverse complement strand
GATATCATTCTTGAATATTCAACATGAATTCAATTTAATGTTCTTGACAGACTCAAACTTAGTTTTTTTTATCCTTTAGAAGAAAACTATGTCAAGCCTTTGTGAATGAATTTCGGTGTACTCAGTTTTTTTTTTTTTTTTTGAGACAGAATCTCACTGTTTTGCCCGGGCTAGAGTGCGGTGGCGTCAGCCTAGCTCACAGCAACCTCAAACTCCTGGGCTCAAACGATCCTCCTGTCTCAGCCTCCCGAGTAGCTGGGACTACAGACATGTGCCACCATGCCCAGCTAATTTTTTCTATATATTTTTAGTTGTCTGGCTAATTTCTTTCTATTTTTAGTAGAGACAGGATCTCGCTCTTGCTCAGGCTGGTCTCAAACTCCTGACCGCAAGCAATCCTCCCTCCTCGGCCTGTGCTAGAGTGCTAGGATTACAGGCATGAGCCACCGTGCCCGACCAGAACCTTTACATTTTATAATGAAAGTATAACATAAAATGTGAAGGCTTCTGATTTTTATATACCCATGGTATATTTAAGGACTATAAAGTATATTACAAATAAATATTTTAGGTCTACTTCACAATTACTCGGTAAATATTTAACCTACTGCATGCTATACAAATGACCACTATTTTATATTTCTAATTTAAATTGATGATCCATTATCTTTCTTTTGTTGTGAAAAACTATAATTTACAATTCTGCAAGATAGGAATTAAGAAGAGCTGATGGTAAAGTGTTTGCGTTTTGCCCCGCTGCCTGCTTTCCATTTCCTTCTTTGCGTATATATTTTGTATAGGAACCAGTTCCTTAATTGTATTATATAACAAGCGTAAGCACTATACCTTCCTATAATGGCTTGGAAAATTTACTAATATTTTAACCCTTTAATGACATGTAATTACCTAGAGCTTTGGTGGAGTATAAGTACTTAGTTTTATCAATTTATACCTTCCTATACAAATTTTATTTCTAGTTTGATTTAAACCTGGATTATATGATAGAAAAATTTTTAGCACTGAAAGAGCGTTTTTGATCACTTAGGACAGGGATCAGCACCCTTTTCCCCCAAAGGCTAGTTAATAGATATTTGCCACTTTGTGGTCTTTTTGGTCTCTGTCACAACTGCTCAACTATCATAGTGCACAAGCAGCCATAGACAATATGTAAACAAATGGGCAAGACTATTGTCTTAGCTTGGGTTGCTATAACAAAAGACCATAAACTGGATGGCTTAAAGGACAGACATTTATTTCTCACAGTTTTGGAGGTTGGAAATTTGAGATCAGGGTGCCAACAGGGTCAGGTTCTTGGTGAAGGCCCTTTTCCTGGTTTTCAGATAGCCATTTTCCTCTCATTCTTGTGTGGCCGAAAGGGAGCTAGCTTGTTCTCTGGCATGAGGCACTTATGTCATTTGTGAGGGCCGTACCTTTATGACCTAATTATCTCCTAAAGGCTCCACTCCAAGTACAGTCACATTGGGGTTAGGGATTCAACATGAATTTTGGGGGAACACAAACATGCAGTCCATTGCAATTATATTCCCATAATCTTCATTTACAAAGAGAGATCATATTTGACTTGTTAGCTGTAGTTTAGCAATCTCCAACTTAGGAGAATAAGGGGGCAATTATGCATTTTCAGTTCTTAATGACGAAGTACAAACTTACAATATGATGGAAAACTGCAAAAATTCTTCTGAGTGATCTAAGCTTTTTTAAAAAAGGAAAACCATAGAATGAAAGGAATTATGTATTTCTAGGAATGTTTTCCATTTCCATTATTAATAATAATAAAATTTCATCTTTATAGAATACATTAGAACCAAGGCCATCCTGTAAAAACAGAAATTACAAATTTATCCAAAGGATATTTTTTGGAAAAAGGATTTTTCTTTTTGAATAATATTAGGAGATTAAATGGCAATCGTTTTTCTTTTTTTCTAATCACCTAAATTAAATTGCACAGACATTCAGTAAAATCACGTAACTATAGAGTTCAGGCATCAGCTAGATTTCCTTAATCAGTTTTGTTGACTTTGTTAAAAAGTGTTTTATTAATATTTAAAAGAGGGAATTTTTCTATAATATTTAACTTTGTAACTTGAAGTTGTGTTTTATTACCAGTATAGTGAAGGAATTAGAACATTTAGTTCTTAAGCCCTGAAATTGTTTAATTGCGGCACCTGTTTATTTCTAATATTTTTAAAATATGAATTTATTATTGGATGAATTACTTCTGTTTTATAAATGCATGTGAAATTATTTTTAAAGATTCTCCCCAAACACTAAATATTTTTAAATGCTTATTTTCTTTAAGCATGAAATAGCATGTCATCCCCTATCTACCCTATATTTAGTTGTAATTTTAATTATTGGATTGTTTTGAAATTGTACTGTCTCTTTTATAGAACAGTGGTCCCCAACCTTTTTGGCACCAGGGACTGGTTTCATGGAAGACAATTTTTGGTTTCAGGATGATTCAAGCCCATTACACTTACTGTGTACTTTATTTCTATTATTATTACATTGTAATATATGATGAAATAATTATACGGCTCACCATAATGCAGAATCAGTGGGAGCCCTGAGCTTGCTTTCCTGCAACTAATACTGCTGCTGATCTGACAGGAGGCGGAGCTCAGGTGGTGATGTGAGCAACGGGGAGCGGCTGTAAATGCAGGGAAGCTTTGCCCTCTGGCCCACCACTCACCACCTGCTGTGCGGTCTTCTTCCTAACAGGTTCCTAACAGGCCACACGCTGGTACCACTCTGCAGCCTGGGTGCTGGGGACGGCAGTTATGAAAGGCTACACTATTTGTTTATGCTGCGAGTTTTAATAAAGTAAATTAGATTTTTGTAGTATTTTTTCCCTGCTTGAATTAGAGATTGGAGAGGAATTCAGTTTTACTATAATACAAAGTAATGAATTTGAAAGCTTGGTTTAGGACAGGTTTGATAATTTTATATCTTCTTTCTATTGGTTTTATTGTGTAATAATGTCAAAGAATGTATTTAAGAGTTGTTGACTTGTAATTAAAGCATATTTCTGCTGTAGTCATTCACCCTTTGATGGGAGTTTAAGAATATGTTTCAGATAAATTAGAATGGGAAATCAAACAATATTTCAAAAATTTCTGTCTGTGTTAAAAACAACAATAGTGGTGGTTTTAAAAATTCATTTAAATTAGACTCCCTAATTACCTATATTTTTAGGTTTGGGTGCCTATTGATACAGGTATTTTCACTCTGCCTGAGAAGTGCTATTTAAATACTGATAAGGTTGGTTTATAAATAAGCTTTTTCCTCTGAATTTGTGGTCCAGATTGTTTCCTTAAAACCGTCTTCCTAGTTAGCAGAAGGAAGAAAAGTTTGATTTATTTATGGAAAGGTGATCTAGTGAGAGAGAAGTTATTTAAATAGGTGGATGAAATGATAAGTCTTTGAACTCCTTTCAACTTGTAAATTGATTACCAGGTCAATTTTTCAAAACATGAGTTAGGGCTAAATAAGCATGATTAGTAATGAACAAAAAGGAATACAGGTATGTCTTGTAGACAGGCATTAATGGAGACTCATAGTCTGAATTCATTGAAATAAATGTCATAAATTGTTAACAGTGTCAAACAGGGCGAAATGTAATTTTCTATTTTTTTAATTACTAAAATTAACAGAATACGGCACTAATTTCTGCAGTTACCATTTTCCTCCCTGAACACTAGACTTGATTTGTGTTCTTATTAACTTTGTCCTATAAATGACCTTGCAAGGAGAATGATTCTAGAGGCTAAGTGAAACAATGTCTATATTTTCTGAGGCTTCAGGCTAGGTTTTATTAATGTAATGTCTAAGATCTTTGAAGTTGTGACTTTACCAGGAAAATCATAATCTCCAAACCTTTATTCATAATGGGTATGACTTCCAGGGGGAGCAGAATACCTGCTGTGCTAATTATTTCAATTATCAGCCACTACTAAAACACGTAATGGATTTTCTCTGCTTCCACAGGTAAAAAGCATGACATTACGGAACTTAACTCTGATGCTGTGAACTTGATCTCCCATGCAACACAGGAGCGATTACGAGGCCTTCTAGAAAAGCTGACTGCAATTGCTCAGCATCGAATGACCACTTATAAGGTAAAGGAAATCATTAAAGAAGTACAAAATCTTGAGTGTTACAGGTAGTTTTTTGGGCATGAATTTATATTCTAAATATATTTTCAAAGGAATGATTGAGACATTTCATATTAGTAGAAAATCAAAGTCTTGTTCTTAATTTGCCTTATTTAGATATGCTTACATGATGAATAAAATTAAAATAGAGTGTAAAATGGTATCCAAAGCTTCTGTGTCAGTGTAGATTGAAATATGTATCTGTTCTGCGGAGGCTCCTTAAGCTTTTGACTGGGAAGGAGAATATCTTAAAGTAGAATATTGGCTACTTGTTTCTCTTCAGTGGACTGTACTCTGCTAGCATTCCTGTTCCTTTTTTTTTTTCTTTTTTTGCCTTTAAGTTTTGCAGAGATTTATTTATTTTAAAATAAACTTCATTGTGTATATTTAAGGCTTACAACATGTTATATATTAACACATATAGTAAAACTGTTACTGTAGTGGAACAAATTAACATATCCATTATCTCACATAGTTACCCATTTTTCCCTTTTGTGGCAAGAGCAGCTGTAATCTACTCATTTAGCGAAATCCTGAGTAGAATATATTATTAACTATAGTCCTCATGTTCTACATTAGATCTTTCCCCTTTTCCTCCTCTGTTCCTTTTAGTAAGTGCATTGAGTGCCAATACTGATACCACTCGTTGTTGTTGCTGACTACTGTTGTAACAAAACTAAATGCAAAAACACCCTGTCTTATCTCTAGTGGTATGAACCAAATGACTTGCTGTTATCAAGATGAAAAAACTTGCTATGTTTGAATTATGCATTTGGAGGAAGGTAAATATATTGGGTGATTAGGGATGAAAAAAAAAAGATAACCTGGGATAAGAAACATAAGGGAACCCTTTCCCTCTTCATCAGGAAATGCTGACAGCTAGTTTTTGAACAAGATGGTATGTAGTTAACCTTATGAGATACTGAGTTTGCAAGAATGGTCACTGCCCACAGCATCCTAGCCATAGATTAAAAGGAATCCGGGAAAATATCAGCTACCATACTACCAGTAAGTTTCCTGGAGGAACCATTCTATTTTCTTTTCTTTCTACTTCATTTAGAACTTTGGAAGAACTATATATAATTGCTGAGGTCTTCACTTTCATAAATCTTTGTGAGAATTTGCTGGACTGATTTCAAAATACATCAACAGGAGAAAAGGCTGTGGAAAAAACAAAATTAATATCATTATCTATTTTCGTGTGTTTCTAGGAGTTTGTCCATTTCTCCCAGATTATCTGATTTGTTGCCATAAAACTTCATAATATTCTCTTGCAGTCTTTTTTATTTCTGTAAGATCAGTAGTAGTGATCCTCCTTTCATTTCTGATTTTAGTGATTTGCATCTTCTTTTTGTCAGTCTAGCTAATGGCTTGTCAATTTTGTTGATTTTTTTCAAAGGACCAACTTTTGGTTTCATTAAATTTCTCTATTGTTTTTCTATTCCATTTCATTTATCTCCACTATAATTTTTTTTTTTTTTTTAAGAGCCAGGGGGTCTCATTCTGTCACACAGGGTGAAATACAGTGGCTTGATTATAGCTTACTGCAGGCTAGAACTCCTGGCTTCAAGGGATCCTCCACCTCGGACTCCCAAAGTGCTGGGATTACAGGTGTGAGCCACCACGCCTGGCCTACTCTAGTCTTTATTGTTTTCTTCCTTCTGCTAGCTTTGGGTTTAGTTTGCTTTTCTGTATTTAGTTCCATAAGGTATAATGTTTGGTTGTTGATTTGAGATTTTCCTTTTCTAATGTTGGTATTTACTGCTATAAATTTCCCTCTGAACACTGCTTTCGCTGCATTTTATAAGTTTTGGTATGTTGTGTTTTCATTTTCATTTGTCTCTAAGTATTTTCTAATTTCCTTTGAGATTTCTTTGACCCATTGGTTGTTTAAGAGTGTGTTAATTTCCACATATTTGTGAATTTTCCAGTTTGCCTGTTTTTGATTTCTGGCTTCATTTCATTGTGGTCAGAGAAGCTAATTTAAATGATTCAGTCATTTGAACTTTATTGAGACTTGTTCTGTGACCTAACATACAGTCTATTCTGGAGAATGTTCCACGTCCACTTGAGTGGAATGTATATTCTGCTTTTGTTTGGCGTCGTGTTTATATATGTCAGATAAAGTTGGTTTATAGTGTTAAGTCATTTTTTTTCTTATTGATCATCTGTGTAGATATTCAACTATTGTTGAAAGTAATAGTTGAGTAAAAGGTTAAAAATTTCTAACTATTGTAGAACTATCTATTTTAAAAAATAATTCTGCCAGCGTTTGTTTGCTGCATATGTTTGAGAACTCTTGTTTGGAGTGTATATATTCTTGATGGA
Source organism: Avahi laniger (assembly GCA_963575035.1). Lineage (NCBI taxonomy): Eukaryota > Metazoa > Chordata > Mammalia > Primates > Indriidae > Avahi > Avahi laniger. The sequence continues at coordinate 24,914 of CAUYSK010090457.1, read as the reverse complement.
TTGATGCTTCTATCAATATATAATGTCTCTTTGAACAATTTTTGACTTAAGTCTGTCTTCTCGGATATTAGTATAACCACCCATACTTTCTTTCCATTATCCTTACATGGAATACCTTTTTCCATCCTTTTACTTTCAACTTAATTGGTATGGTTTTGTCTAAAGTGCAGAGAGCATATGGTTTGATTATGTTTTTTATCCATTCTGCCATCCTCTGCTTCATTTGGGCTGGGAACCGGCAGCCTTGGGGTCACATGTGGCCTTCTGAATCCTTGAGTGTGGCCTTTTGACTGAATCCAAAGTTTACAGAACAAATCCTTTTAGTAAAGATTATGTCAGAGGCAATCGTATCCAAGTTGTAGGGAAGAGAAGAAGGAATCTTAGCATTGGAATATGATTGGGTTAAAATTTAGAAAGTCTGTGTCCCCTTTAAATTTAGTTTTCACTGTCCCTTTTAAATTAAATCCTGTCAGTAAACTATCTCCAGAGTGTCTGAACACAAAAATGGTAAAGATGAAGTATTTAAAATGCCACTTGTTATTATGTTTAACCTCTATGGTTAGCCTATAATGTATTCCATATTCTATCTTGTGCTATTTAACTTTCAAAACATTTGGGAATTCTTTTTGTATTAAACATGAAGTAAAGTAAGTAGCACTAATACATCCTTATTCCTTAAACTATGTAATACTCTTTTGATCTAGTTAAATACCAACAATAAAAATTTAATTTAAAAAGAATCTTGGGCATATGAAATCTCTCAGTCCCTGTTAATTGAATCAGCCATTAGCACGGGGATAAAACAGAGATGAGAGTGATGTTATACCCATAAGTTCCAGGACAGGCACTGACTATTGAGCCAACTATTTAAAAACATCAGCTTTTCTGCTCTACAGGCTCCTTGGGGTGTGTAAATCACTGAGATGAGTAGATGGCTGAATGTCTTAAATACTGACTGGGAAGGTCCCCACCCTCCTGACTGCCGTAGGTACTATAGAGGAGGAAGGGGTGATCATGTAGGCAAAGAACGTTAGAAAGTATTCAGGTTGGAAAGCATTGTTTTACAGTCTAGAATATCAGAATAAATGGAACAATTTGAATTTTATCATTTTATGGAACAATTAAGATAAATAATCATACTTCTGTATTAGTGCTCATTTATAAATTATATACTTAAATTTTTTGACTAGAGTTTCTGTCCAAATTTATAATGTAAGGGAATCCTCAAAACAGGGTTTCAGTGTTGTAATGTTTGCCATCTCATCATATGTTGTATTTTGATAGAAGTTTTATTCACTAGTCAAGGTTGAACTGATGGTAACCAGGTAGCCAACCATGGTAACCAGAGTGATAACTTTTGTCTTTGGTATATTTTTCATTGAGATGATTGTTTCTTTTTGTTTTTCATAGGCTTAAAGTTTAATTACTGGTATTAAGATCTGCTGAGGTAAATTATAATTTAACTAAAAGGATTTAGTTTATAGGCAAATGGCATTATCCTATTGCTTTCTACTTCCTGTTGTTAGGATCTGCTTGGCTTAATACCTTTTGCCCCCTTCTGAATGGAGTTCATTAGGAAAGCTCTCTGAAACATAAATGGTTAATCACCTCTCAAGTTTTAAAGATGATTAAAGTTCCGTGGGTTTTTTTTGAAGTAAGTTTATTTAACGGAAACAAAAATATTACTTTCTGAAAATTTAGCTTCCTATTTATTTAGGTAATACTCTTTAGCTGATTTATAACAATACTTAATGCAGAATATGTTGCCCAGCATTGTAAGACTTTTTTTTTCTTTTTTTTTTCTCCCAGGCCAGTGAAAATTACATCCCATGTAGTGACACCAGGTCACAGCTCAAATTTCTTGAAAAGCTGGATCAATTGGAGAAACAGAGAAAGGATTTAGAAGAAAGAGAAATGTTACTTAAGGCAGCCAAGGTAAGGGCCTGTGTGATTTATAAGTGAACATAGCCTGGCAATGTGGTCAGAACTGGCTTTATCATTGGTTGACTGTCTTGGTTTTATTAGGCCTTTAGATTTCTCTGGAGGATTTCCTGAAATGAAATTACTGATAGAATGTCTCACAGCCAGGATGGTGTGGTACAGTGGCTTTCAGTTAATTTAGTTTAATGAGTCATAATCTTGTGTCTCCTCACGTTTGCTGTGTACCAACTGCCCCCAGCCCCAGGTAAAAATGTTGTATAAAATTTTCAGAGTCTTTTTTAGGGATATGATTTGATATTTGTCAAATTGGAGTTCAGAGAGGAAAATCTGGAAAGTAAACTGGAAAGTTATGGGAAAATTAGGAGTAATTTGGATTATGTGGAACAAAATACAGGATGGGCGGAAATGGTTTAGAGAGAGTAAAAGAGAGAACAGTGAAGCTATTTATTTATTTATTTCCTTTCTGCCTTATTTACACATTTTTCTGAACTACTAGTGCCAGAGAGGTGAAAGGTAATTCCACTGCTTTTCCATTTTGTAGCCCCACACTTCTTCACAGGCGTAGGGCTGTTGCGAGAATTCTTAAAGGCTGAGTACTAGAGTCTTAATTTTTGTTTTAAGCATCTTAATTTTAATTTCTAGCATTCTCGATAGCCTTCCTTTTTAGAATATTTATTCCTAATCACATGCCAATTGCTTTTAAAAAATATAATGTATTTTGAAATCATTTCATACTTAGAGAAATGTTGCCAGAACTGTACAAAAAACTCTTAACCCCCTTTCCCAAATTCCCACAATTTTAACAGTTTACTGCATTTGCTCTCCATCCCCACCCTTCCTGCACGGTCTCCTCCCTTCTCCCCTACCTCCTTCCTTCCTTCATTTTTAGTATTCACAAAGTTGTGTAACTGTTAACAAGAATTAATTTTTTCTGAACCTTTTTGAAAGTAGTCTTCAGACACGATGTCCCACCATCCCTAAACACTGTAGTATGTATTTGCAAAACCAAGAACATTCTTCCTTATAACCCTCCAAGTCAAGAAGTCAACAATAAAATACGACCATCGGATGCACAGACCCCATTCGGATTTCATCAACTGGATCAACTGTGTCTCTTTCTTTCATGGTCCATTTTCTCATACAGGAATGTGTATTTCATTTAATTGTCATCTCTTCAAGTTCCTTCAGTCAGAGTTTCTCAGTCTTTCTTTCATGCCGTCGACAGCTTTTTAAGAGTACAGACCTTACTTTCTGTAGGATGACCCTCAATCAGGGATCATCTGATATTTCCTTAAGATTGACTTAGGCCATGCAATCTTGGCAGGAATACAAAGAAATGTGCTACATTCTTCTCAGATGATCATACCAAAAGAGACATGTGGGTACCTACCAGTTCTCACCATTTTAAATTTGCCATTTTCCCCTTTGTGATGGATCGCTTTTTCATAGGAAGGTATTCTAAGGTTATGCCCACATCCTATTCCTCATCAAACCTCCACATATCAACCATAGCATCTGTTGTGATATCTGCCTGAATTAGCCACTTCTGTGATGGTTGCCGAATAGCGATTCTTTATGCCTGTCAACTCTTCTACATTTATTGGCACTCTACTGTATGGAAGAACTTCCCTTTCTTCCTTATTCGTACCAGTATGGGCTTACGGATTTCCCTTTGATTCAACAGGTTTGATCTGTTATTATCACTGATTTCGATGCTCCAATTGCTCCTGAGTGGGAGACCCCTCCAGCTGTCACTTGGGTCCTTTAGTCATGTGTCTGTCACTGACTTCACATGTCCTTACTTTTTGGCACAAGGCATTCTGGGCCCAGCTTTTATTTTTCCTGCCCTAGCCTTGGAATCTGCCATTTCTCTAAGGAACCTGCTTCTTTTTATTTGAGGATGATAATCAGATCATACAGTATGCTCATTGCTGACAGGGTGTCACTACATGTAGGCACTCAGTGGACAGATCTAGGAATTATATGTATGGTGTGTGTATATGTACACATATGTATATATACACATGAACATACATCTGTAACTTTCTATATCTGTATGTATGTATTATAAAACCATGAGTTCATATGGATACCTCCAACTCCAATCCTGTACCTCAGGGTTCTCTCTATCCATGACTTTTCCATGTTTGTAAAAACTTTCTTCAGTAGTCAGAAACTTGTCTTCCATCATCTTTGTTATATTTAACTTATGTCCTCAATCAGTTTACTTATTTGGTCAATGTAACTAATTTCTCAACCAGCCATCCTGGCTGTCTCTTGTCTGCTATAGCTATCCCCTCCACCCCATTTGGTTGTCCACATAATTGGCTGCCATGCTCACTGGTTCATTCCTTGATGAGCCCTCCCAGGGCCTCACCACCCTATATTGTTGGCCACTGGACTTACTCTCATGGCCCGAACCCCTCACAACCTTGTCACTGTGTAGCTTCCTGCTGTCTCACATTTTCATCCCCCATGCTGCCCCCACCCCCGCACTAGGAAGGGCAGGAAGATGCTCTTCCTTGAGCCCTCAAGTGTTATAAGCAAGCACTTAACCATGGTAATGAGGTGGTTTATTGGTATTTTATTTCCAATTACTATGCTGTAAACAGGTTATAAACTATTAAATACTAGTTTAGCTATTATTGGATATAATGTATTATGCTTGCTTTAAGTTTCTAAATACCTTTTACTCTTAGGTTTTCTGACCTAACTCAATAAATGACACCATCATTCAGGCAAAAAATCCTAGGAGTCATCTTTAACCCTCTGTTGCTCCTCTCTCCCCACATCCAGTTCACTTCCTAGTGTCTTTCCTAAATGTATCCATCTTCTCTTCATCAGCATTGTCACCACTGTAGTGTAAATCATCTTTCACTTGGACTTTTACGGCTTCTCACTCTGTGGTCCCCAACCCCTGGGCCAAGGACCGGTACCAGGCCATGGCCTTTTAGGAACTGGGCCACACAGCAGGAGGTGAGTGATGCACGTACGGAAGCTTCATCTGTGTTTACAGCCACTCCCCATTGCTCACATTACCGCCTGAGCTCCGCCTCCTGTTTGATCAGCAGTGATACTAGTTGCAGGAAAGCAAGCTCAGGGCTCCCACTGATTCCGCATTATGGTGAGTTGTATAATTATTCAACATATATTACAATGTACTAATAATAGAAATAAAGTGCACAACAAATGTAACGTGCTTGAATCATCCCAAAACCATACCTCCTCGGGCCCCCCTCCCCCTTGATGGTAGAAAAATTGTCTTCTACGAAACCAGTCCCTGGTGCCAAAAAGATTGGGGACTGCTGTAACTGGTCTCCTTTTCCTTCTACAGTCCATTCTGCATCTAGGGTTAGAATGTTTTCATAACGAGTCATGTGTGTCTCTATTGCTTGAAAGCCTTTAGTGGCTTCCTGTTGCACTTGAAATCCAAGCTTCTTAGCAAATTTCAAAAGGCCTTATGTTATTTGTCACCTCCCTCCTTCTCTGAGCTCACTCCCTTCACTCATTATGCGCTCCTCACACTGACCTTTTTGATCCTTGAGTATGCCAAGCTTATGCCTGCCTTATGACATTAGACTTCTAAATAGGCATCTAGAAGTGAACATTGAGTTCCCTTCTGCTAGATCTGCCCTTCCTTAGATTTTTACTTTGTCAGAAAGTTGGAATTATCATCCTCCCAGTTGCTGAGGCCAAAATCCTGGGCATCATGCTTGATTCTTTCCTTCATACCCTATGTCAATTCCATCAACAAATCCGATTGGCTTTACCTGCCAGATGTGTTTTGAACGATAACTAAATATCATCTTCTCTGCTATGATGCTTGTCCAAGCTGCCCTTATCTTTTCCCTAATCAGTCTCTTATTCACAGCTGCTGTTTTAGAACAGTCTCCTCCTTGCTCTCTGCCTGCACCTTTAATCTTGATCCCTGCAGTGCACCCTCCGTGTAGCTGTCAGAGCCATCTTTCGAAAATGTCACATCACTGGCATCTTACTCCTGTGTTCCAGACCCTCCAGTGGCTTGTTTCTATAACTAGAATTAAACCTCCAACTTCTTACCATCGCCTACAAGGCAACACATGGTCTCCAACCTTTCTCTCTTTCAACTTTTCTCTATGCTTCAACCACATGGGTCTTCTTTCTTTTTTCAAATATGCCCAAGCTTATTCCCATTTTAAGACTTCAGCGATTACTGTCCTTCTGTTTGGAATATTCTTCCCCCAGATGTTTGCATGACTGCCTCTTTCTTGTCATTCAGATCTCTATTCAAATGTCGCTTCTTAGAGATGCTTTCTCTGACATCCTGGCTAGAGAAGTACCCAAATTCCTCTCTCTTCCTTTCTATCACATTATTCTATTTTCTTTATAGCACTTAGTACCAGCAATTATTTGTTTTATATCTTTACCCATCAGGAATGTTTTACATATTATAAATGTGATTACTTTTTATGAAATTGTTTTATTTTTCTCTTCTTAAAGTGTGAGATACTTGAGAGCAAGCACTTTGTCTAGTTATTTCATCTGTGTATCTCCAAGGCCTAGAACAATGGCACACAGAGTAGAATCTGTCCTGTAGATGACCAGTAAATACTTGATGACTTATAAAGAAAGAGTTGATACCCACATGTGCCCATTTTATACTGGGGCAAAAAATTATGTACATATCCTCATACATGTATACATAGGTACATACAAACACACATATAAGCATACTCATCCTCTCCTAATGCTATAGCTACACTAACAAAGGAGTTTATCGTAGTTTGTGTTCAAATGAAATTGTTTTAATAGTTTGGGGACTAAAATTAAGAAAAAAGTTACTAGCTTTGGGTAGAATTTTGCTACTTAAAAGGCTCTCAAATCTAAACAATCTCTTTTTTTTCCTTTAACAAAAGTACTGGTCATTCAATAAAAGATCAGGTAAACTTAGTAAATATGAAAATACTCTAGCTTTTGTTAGCTATCTTTAACTTAGGTAAGGTTGCACTTTATAAAACAAACATTCAGATTTATAAGCAGTTAAATAAGTTTGTTAGGATGAGAAGAAAGATACACCTATCCCAAGTATATTTCCCAGTGGACAAATGTTCATGGTGTCAGAAGTAAAGTTCCTTACCCTTTATTCCATCATAGCATTATATATAATAGCTCTTTTTTAAAAAAAATTGTTTTATTTTTTGATAGTTCTCTTCTTATGCCAGTCCTGTACTATGGAAAGTGACATTCAGTAAACATTTATTGAATATTTACTTGTGCACAACATTGTATTAAGTGCTATGGAGAGCCCAAAGAGGATGAGATGTTCTAATTAAAATATTGGGATGGATTTCCTGATTACACTTTTAGAAATTTTGCTTTTCAAAAAAGAGATTTGGTTTAAGGTTAGTCAGGTTCTTGATTTTAATAGTGCTTGAAAATACCATGTTTTTCCGAAATGGCTTCTCCTCAAGATCAGCCAGTGTTGATTGTTTTCATTCATTTGAGACAACAATTATTCTTTTTTTCTTTTCCTTCGTGTGTACCGTCCGTTTTTTAGTTTTCAGTGTTCCAGCAAGAACAACGTCATGCCTCAACTGGACCTGACTGACATTGTTAGCATCATTTTCAGTATAAGCTTCCTCCAGGCTAGACAGAGCGGCAGCAGCCGGCCCAGATGACGAGGAGAGGGGGAGTCAGGGTGGGGGCACAGCTAGACTGGATTGAGGCATTTTCCCCTGGAGCTAAGATATTCAATCACAAGAGAAAATTGTCATTTATTAAATATTTAACGGCAACTGTGGTGTTTAGATGCTAGTAATTTCTATTAAAATTTTCTTTTCCTTTGATAGAGTCGTTCCAATAAAGAAGATCCAGAACAGCTGAGATTAAAACAGAAAGCCAAAGAGGTAGGACTTTCAAGTTACCATGTTTGTCTTTGTGTCTGAGCGAAGGTTGGCAGCTCTCTCCCGGCAATTAGGTCAGGGTTTATTTTGCTGTTGCATACCATTTGCAGAGGCCTTAGGGAAGGACAGGAACTGCTAAAGGCAAGGGCAGTACTTCAAATGAGGTCAGTGAGTTATGTGCTCTCTTTTTAAAATTTATTTTCAAGGCTTAGACCTGTCTAGAAATGGCTTCGTAAACTACAGCAGTGTACTTGGAGGAATATAATGTGGGATTAAAAAAAAAAAGAAGAAACTTTTGAGATTTAGCGTCTGGGACTGTACAATAGGCTACATTTTTCCAGGGTAATTGTTCGTTTTGTAAATCTGATACTGCTTATAATTCTTTGGCTGGGAGGTGGTACTGGGATTTAGTTTTAAATGGAAAACGCCTCTGGCTTTTAATTTTCTGGGCCCAGCAGTTTTCTGTTCTGGAATGGAGCCCTTGTTTCACACAGTTCATGTTTAGCTGCAGGGGTTTTAGTTTATAGCTTAGACTGGTTAAGCTTTTACTCCCAGAGGCCTCTGCATAGCAACTGTAGAAATCAACAAATAAGTTCATTTATGTCTGCAGCCTCCTCTCAGTAGCTGACTTTTTACATTTCCCAATATCCATTTCCTGACTTTTCTAGCCCCAGAGAAAAAAGCTCCACTAATTGGAGCTTATTTTAATTGAGCCTTAATATTGGATCTCACTGGAGTTGCCCCCAGAGCTGCTGAGAACAGAATGAAATGAAGGTACCTAAGGTTGAAGACGTGGCGTGTGTATGGGTGTGTGTGTGTGAAATTTTTCACTTGACCTACAGATTCTTTTCCCTCCTGAATAAATCATCAAGCCTGTTCACATTTCTGATTAAGGATCTGACAGCAGACGGTAATAAAGACAATTGAGGTGTGAGACGTGTGATACGGAGCTGAAGAAATTGGTTTCTATAGTTACTTGACTGATTTCATGCAATTTTTAAGGATCTTTGTGCTAAATAAGAGTGATTTTCTGAGCAACCTTTTTCCTTAACTGTGCCTCTTGAAGTATGAAATTTGTTGTTGCTTAACATTGCTGCAGTTGACTCCTAGGTGCCAGCAGCAGCAGGTTATTTATGAATGTTTTAGAGGCCCTTATTGTTTGGATTAATGTAGGAGCTGAGGCAAAGCAAATGGAAATCTAGTAAGGTTCTTACAATCAATGTGGTGTGTTTGCATTAACATAGAGAGGGAAAATGCATGAACTCGGGGTGGAGGGGTTTCAGGATTGGGACAAGGAAGACTGGAAAGGGAGAACATTAGAAGTGGTTGAAACCAGAAATATGCTATTTTCAACAATAAAATACTCCTCATGTTAATTGCTTTCCATGGAAAATTTATCGAAAAATATTAATGTGAGAACTGCGCCTGTAATTCCAGTTAAGCAAACCTGGCTTGATGATAGATTATTTGGGGATGGGCAACCTGTTATTGCCCTGAATCCTGGGTATCTGTCCCTCCTTGTTTTAATTAAGGACTGATTCCAGGCTTATCTCACTATTTTCTAATTGCATTCTGTTCTTGGAAAATATGTAGCAGAGAGCTTACCCTTTTAACCTTAAAGATCGTACCCGGTCTGTTCCTCCTTCATAAACCTTCATAAGTATCTGTATCTTAGATTAGTTTTTCCTTCAGCTTTATATGGGACGATTTTGTTTTGTTTGAGTTTTTTTTTCAGTACAGTGTTATTTATTATTCTCTGAGGAAAGACTGAGTAGACATCATTTTTCAAAGAAAATTGTGGGAGGATATGTGCAAAAAAAATATATAAATGCCTCTCGAAATGAGAACAGGTGGGAGCAAACCTGGTTTTTTCCTCTCGCTTTGCACCTCCATTTATTTCTTTTTCCAAGCAAGATTAAAAGAACTCAATATAATTTCTTTCCAAAATATTTTGAAAGTTTTCTAGTTGCTTCCTATCATAAATCCCCTTTGATCAAAGAAGGAATCAAATACATTGGCCCCATTCCAAGAACAGAGCTACTCTGTATTAGTTGCAAATGTTTGATGAAAATTAAATATTGTCATTTGTGTCACCCTCCTGCCCCCTAGAGCTCTTAATAACTTTAATGTTCTAAGGACTCTATGTCAGAATCAAACGCACAGGGTTACTGTGTTTTGTTTGATTGCATAAATATTGACCCTGTTTTAATGTAGAGTTGAATTATTTACTTGTATAGTCAATTATAATGTTAGCAGTCTATCATACCAGTATAGACTATAAAGCTCTGGTGATTTTTTTGGTATTTGGCTGTCTGAGAAGTTTTCTTTGTTCAGTTGTGAAAATTAGCACAGATGCCTTATGATTGCTTCCTTTGGACTGCTTTGCTTTCCTTTTCCAGATAACTACCTACCTACCTACCAAGCCGGTCGCAGGAAATAGATTAATGACAGCATCTTATAAATGCAGAACTTCGCACAACTGTTTAGAGACATTATAGGCTTTATGCTGGGAAATGTTTCAGCAGTGGTATTTTTCATACTAAATATTAAATCACAACCTGAATTCCCTTCATATAACAGTGTTATAATCCATGTTTGCTTTCAACCGTTAAGGACTAGAGTTTTGATCTTGATCATTTCTCCTGTGGTATTTTTTTTCTCTAATAAAGTTTTAGAGGCTGTTCGTTTCTTCTTTGCATTCCAGGTGTAAAGACAAGTTGTGTTAAATTGGAAAGGCTTTTATAAAAGTGTCTGATAATTTCTTTTCATTCTTCCTGTTGACTTCTTCCAATTTTGTCATTCTCATTTGACACTTAAAAAAAAAAATAGGCTTCCTTTGGCTTTCCCTCCAGCCTAGTCTCAGTCCATTGAAATGGTTCCTGCCACATATAGTTCTTATTGACCTGACCGGTTATCTATCTACTTGAAAACCTTATTGTTGTCTGGCTAAAATGTCTGTGGGTATCCCTGTAATTCAAACATCTTATTTTAAATTTAGGGGCCGTCTTTTTTCCCTTTTTCTGTTTTTGCCTGAAAAAAAATTATAAGCATTTTCTCTCTATTGTAACTTTGTATTTTCAATACTAGCACTTTCAAATTCTGAATTTAAGATTTTCATAGATACTTTTTCTAAAATATCTAAATACTGACATTCTTACATTTCAATGTCTCTTTGTGAAAGATATTAAATAGATGACTAATGCAAATTCTAACCTCAAACAAGCAGGCACATCTTTATTTAATGTAGCTGCAAACTTGTCTGAAATGTGTCGTTAGAATCAAGCCCTCAATATTTTCCTTTCTTACCACATCATCCAGAATTCCAGAGAGCAATCCATCTGACCTTGAAATTCAAACATTTTGATTCCTTAAACATTTGTTGTATATTTTGTGACCTTTATTTCATTTTGAATTTCTTCTTTCTCCTTTGGGAAATGTGAGTTCAGTGCATCTGTGCAGAGTGAGACAAAGCATTCATTTACTTTCTTTTTAACAACTCCTAGGATTCCCACTTTGATTTGTTATCAGACAGTAGAGGGGAGAAAAAGGAATACAAGGTCCGTACCTGTTGACACAGTGCAACCTGTAGGAACTGGGCAAAAGAATAAGTATTCAATGATTAAAATGCATACCAGATTAGAAAATGTGTACCCTGAAGTATTTAGGATTTTTGTTTATAAAAAAGATACAGGATATAAAGATTGTCAATGTAACTCTCCATAAAGCATTATTGTACAAGAAATAAAATACTGAACTGTAACGCTCATTACTGATTAGAAAACATTTTTTTAGGTATAAGAAAGGCAAGGTATATTTTTTAATGAAATGTAAAAATATGTGGAGGCAGTGACACATAATAGTTAAGGCTAACTACTAAATTATAGCAATTTGTGTTTAAACTTTGTTAATTCTGTATGGGCCAAAACTCATGGAACACTGGACAGGGCAAAATGAAATTTGTCATTAAAAGTACATTCTAGGCCAGGTGCGATAGCTCATGCCTGTAATCCTAGCACTTTGGGAGGCCCGGGTGGGAGGATCGCTTGAGGCCAGTAGTTCAAAACCAGCCTGGGCAATGTAGGCAGAGGTCCATCTCTACAAAAAAAAGGCAGGCTTGGTGGCAGCCTGTAGTCCCAGCTACTCAAGAGACTAAGGCAGGAGAATCACTTCAGCCCAGGAGTTTGAGGTTGCAGTGAGCTATGATGACACCGCTGCACTCTAGCCTGGGTGACAGAGCGAGACCTTATCTCCAAAAAAAAGTAATGAAGAAAACAATTTTTAAATGACAAGATATAAAGAGCATCGATAGTCTAGTTACAGTGGTGGTTTACAAACTTTGATGTGCATGAAATTATCTGGAGGGTTTGTTAAAATACACATTGCTGGGCCCCATGCCCAGAGTTTATGATATTGTAGTAGGTCTAGTTTAGGGCCTGAAAATTTGCATTTCCAGCAAATTACCAGATGCTGCTCCTGTGGCTGCTGCTGCTCTACAGATCACACTGAGAACGTTTGGTCTGTAATGAGAAAGAAGGAGGCTTTAAGATTTATCACTTTTATTTTCCCGCTAACTAAATGGTCAATGAAGGTTAATACTGTAATTTGGGAAGCTGACATTTGACATCTTGAACTGGCAAAGTACAGATACCATTCAATTAACATTCAGTCATTTCTTTTGGAACTAGGAATGCTACAGTGGGTTTTTTCATGGGTATTTTCACAAAAGGACTTTATTGGTGGTGTTTCTTTACTGATATACCTTAAGCAGAAAATATTTTATTTAGAGATCATTAGAAGATTGCATGTATCCTTAATTTTGAAAAGTAGGACATGTGTCTCTGTTGGTCAAAGAGGTGCATGTTATAAAATAAGTAGCATTGAACTAGAAGTCAGGAGTCTTGGATTCTATAATAGATTCAGCCTGCCATTATTGAGATCTCACTTTTAGGAAGTTACTTTACCTCTTAGAACTTACTTCGGGTTTTCTTGTATTTAAAATGAATTTAATAATACCTGCTCTGCTTATGATACAAGAATGTCATAATTAGGGAAAAGTGAGGCATAAAAGGAAAAAACAGTAGCTTAAAAGCATTAGCTATAGGAACATTTACAATAGATGCCATCAACTCTTAGACTTAGGTTTGAGATTTATATATATGTTAGGGTTTTTTTCCTTCAAGAGGACTAGGAAGAAAGTGAGAAGAAAAAAGAAGTCAAGGTGAGAACTGAAAAACAATTTTGTAATCTAGAATAACTATAGCACATTATATTATAAACAATTCATAAATCAAGTATTATGCTTAAGAAAGTGTTTAATTAAGATTATGGGGAATATGGCTTTTTTTTGTTTTTTTTGAAAGGTAGGGATGGATGAAAAGGACTGACCAGGGAGGCACCAGAGCATATATTTCAAATTCCAAGAATCTCAGGTGTTCTGAACAGTTTGATATAAAAACTTGTCTTTTTCGTTAGGAGAAAAAATAAGTCAGACTCTGTACCATTTGATTTGATGGAATGCCTGCCTAATAATTGTGTTTGAGGGCTTGAAAAGGAGCCTGTATTTCTGCTGTCGTATCCTTGAATTTTAGATGGGGATGGTGGTTTTTTTGGTAACTTGTTTTTTGGTTCCTTTGGTTTAAGATTCACCTGTTAATGTTTAGTGGTTGGTTGGTTTGTTTTGCATACTTTAGGATTTAACCTTGCTTTCCCTGTAAATTTGGTATTTTTAGCAATAATTCAGAAATATTTACAAGCATCATTGAAAATTTTGGAGTTTGGTCAATGAATTTCTATAAAATGTCTCAAATTCAATTTAAATTTTTACTATTTCAGAAGTTTCTAGTGTTTAGTGTTAGAGTTTTATGTATACTCACATTATGAAATCTAAGCAGGGTATTACTATTTGTATGCTGAATTCAAAACCTGGTGTAATGTACTTTATTTTTATTATTTCTTTAGATTTGTTCGAACATTAGCTATTTTCATTGCTACTAGTATTTAGTGTTGTACAGCACGGGTAAACTCTGCAAAGTAATTAACTTACCTCTTAGCTCTTTTTTTTTTTTTTTGGTCTCAGGGATTACCCATTGTTCTATATCTTTTTATTTCTGAAAGTTTATAGGAAAACCAGACTGAAGATGACATCACTTCGTATTTTTGGATCGTTTGTTATGAGGATCGGCTCTGCTGTTGTCTTTTGTACTTCTGGTGCCTGCATTTTTCCCCCTACGTCTTACCAAGGAGCATGAAATAGACACGTTTGGTTTTCCCATTCTGCCAGTGTCGTAACTATCTGGATAAATTTGGCCCTGTGTCTGTCCAGGCAGGTAGCTAATATGACACTTGGGTAGCTCTTCTAATTCTGTCTAATCTTTCGGTTTCTGTTTTCATTAATTTTTATTAACATTTTCCCATATCTTTTGTTCTTGAAAATTATATGCTTAACAGCAAGAAGTACTCTATTGAACTTGTGTGATCTTTAAGGTAACCTATTAGTGTCTTTGAGGTCTTGATTTAAGGCTATAAACATGAGTTGTACTTAAAAATGAAGAGACAAGTACTGAACATCAAGAATAAAATAATCTTCGATTAGTTTTCTCAGTTGCTCTCTAGGGCACTAACTTGAATTTTGGGAAACTTCTACTTCTTATCAGAGAGTCTATGATAAGGGAAGTGAAGGATTCTGCCTTTTTCATTAGCCACAAAGGAAGGAGTGAGCTGTACCTTAAAGAAAACCTGCCAAGCCTATTTGATCTCTTAGGACAAAGTGTGTGTTGCTGGTATTGGTGAGCAAGCAGGTTTATGTTTTATTAAAACAAATTCTAGTTGAAATATAATATAATATAGTATTCAATATAAATATATTTATTCATTTATTTTCTGGAGACAGAGTCTCACTCTGTTGCCTGGTCTAAAGTGCCATGTCATCAGCCTACCTCACAGCAACCTCAAACTCCTGGGCTCAAGCAATCCTCCTGCCTCAGCCTCCGGAGTAGCTGAGACTACAGGCCTGTGTCACTACTCCTAGCTAATTTTTTCTATTTTTAGTAGAGATGGGGTCTCATTCTTGCTCAGGCTAGTCTCAAACTCCTGACCTCAAGCAATCGCCCCTCCCTGGCCTCCCAGAGTGCTAGGATTACAGGCGTGAGCCACCGTGCCCAGCCTGGAATATAATATAGTATAATATAAAAGAAACCTGTTGTCAGAATTCTGGTTAAACTACCTTTAAACCGTTCTTGTTAAGATGGAGCAAAAACATTCCATACTGTCTCTCCCACTGAATACAACTGTAAAACCTAGACAGAATGCATGGAGCAGCTATTGAGGTCTTTGAAAAGTAAATAGTAGGCAGAGTGAGGAAGAAGATAAATTCAAAATACAACTGAACCAGTGGTGCGGTTGCTGTCCCTCCACCCTGGTACCCTAATTCTTCCTGCTGCTGGATTCCACTCATGGACACAGTCACACAAGTATGTGGCAAAGCAGGGTAGTACCTAAAGCCTCAGAATTCTAGCCAAATGACCAAAAATTAGGATCCCCAGGGAACCAGAAATGACTGGGAAGATGGCAGAAAGGGAGAAAAGGTCAGGAAAGCAACCTCATGTAATTGTTTTAAACTCATAGGCCCACTCCTGAACTACACGTCTGTCATATGGCCATCTCATTCTAATGAACATATTAAAACCTTTAAGAACTGAACCAGCTGACCACTGGGTGATGCACATGTGGGACAGATGCAGATAGAACTGCAGACGCTTTGAAAACTCAATTGACTTTGAAGCCACAGGCTATAGAAGTCACATTGTAACCTGTGGCCTGAACTTTATGTCAATTGCATGCTAAAACAAAGTATCAATATTTTCCAAAGGATTTAAAGAAGACTCATTGCTTTGTAATGTAATAATAGTTGACTCTTGAACAACACAGGCTTGAACTGTACAGGTCAATTTATACACAGATTTTTTTCCCCAACCAAATGCAGACAGAAAATACAGTACTTGGGAGATGTGAAACCCAAGTATACAGAGGGCGAACTTTTGGTATACATGTGTTCTGCAGGGCTGACTGCACTTCAGGCTTGAGTATGCTTGGACTTTGGTATATAAGGGGGGGTCCCGGAACCAGTGCCCTGAGTATACCAAGGGGCAGCCGTATTCAAAATATTCAGGATACAATCCAAAATTATTTGACTTATGAAGAACCTGGAATATATCAACCCCCATGGGAAGAGACAATCAATAGATGCCACCCCAAAGATAACATGGATGTTGGAATCTTCTGACAAGCACATTAAAGCGGCTGCTATAAAAATACTCCAGGAAGCAAATGCAAACACTCTTGAAATGATTGGAAAAACAGAAAGTTCCAGCACAGGGCTCAAAAATATAAAGTTTTAAAATGGAAATTTAGCAACTGAAAATGACCATAACCAAAATAACACAGCTGGATGAGCTGATTAGCAGGTTAGAGGTCACAAGCATCAATGAATTTGATGACGAATGAATAGAATTATCTAATCTGAATAACAGCAGGAAAAGAAATGAAAAAGAACAAAAACAGAGCCCTAAGAACCTGTGGGACAATGACAGTAGGTATGGCATTCATGTTGTCTCAGAGGTCCCAGAAGAGTGAGATACTAAAAATGTTATTGAAAAAAATAATGGCTAAAGCCTTCCCAAATTTGGAGAAAAACGTAAACCTAAAGATTCAAGAAGCTCAGTGAATGCCCAAATTGGATGGTCCCAAAGAAACCCAAGCGCAGGTCACATCATAATCAATCTCTGAAAACTAAAGACATAGAAAAAAATCTTGAAATAGCCAGAGAAAAGGACACATATTGAATAGAGGAACAGTAATTCCAATTACTGTAGATTTGTCGTTAGAAACCAAATAGAAAAACTTTTTTTAAAAAAGAAAATAAACCATGGAAATCATAGGAAGTAGCAACATGGTTTTAAAAAGAACTCTCAACCCAGAATTCTATGTCCGGTGAAAATATCCTGCGGGAATGAAGGTAAAATAAAGATATTTTCAGATAAAGGAAAATAAAGATAATCCATGGCTGGCAGACTTGCTCCAAAAGAATTGCAAAAGGAAATAGAAAAATTAGCCGGGTGTCATGATGTGTGCCTATAGTCCCAGCTATGTAGTAGGCTAAGACAGGAGGATCCCTTGAGCCCAGGAGTTGGAGGCTACAGTGAGCTTTGATGATGCCATTGCACACTATCCAGAGTGCAGAGTAAGATACTGTCTCAAAAAAAAAAAAAAAAAAGATGAAGTGAAATCAAATGATACCAAAGGGAAACTGAACCTCAGGAATGAAGAAAGAATAATAGAAATGGTAAACATAATCGTCTATTCTGTTTTGAATTATTTAAAGTATGTTTAATTGAAAGGAGAAATTATAACTTCAGGGATTTTCAGTGTATGTACATGTAATATATAAAACAACTATAATAAAGTGTGGAGGATAAAGGGCCATGCATATGGGCAAGGTTTTGGTATTCCACTTGAAGTAGTAAAATATTGATTATGAGTAGATTGAAAATTTATGTATGCATATTATAATCTCTAGGGCCACTACTAAAATTAAAATATTATATGTTATATTAAAATATATAGAGATAGAATAAAAAACACAATAGATAATGTTAAAAATGTTTGAATAAAGCGAGGAAACACAAGTAAAAAGCAGGGAACAAACAGAAAACAAATAATAAAACAATGAACCTAAAGCCAAACATATTAATCATTACATTAAGTTTAAATGATCTAAATATACCAATTCAAAGATATAGAAATGGTCAGAATATATTAAAATATCTATGACTGAGCTGTATCTCTATAAGCAATTCAGTTCAAATGTAATGATATAGATAAGTTAAAGTAAAAGGATGAGAAAAATGCTTATTAGAAAAGAAGAAAGATCTCAAATCAATAAGCTTCTCCCTCAAGACACTGTAAATAGAAGAGCAATAATAGACTCAAAGGAAGTAGAAGGAGGCAAATATATTGAAGAGCAAAAATCAGAGACTTTAAAAAAAATTAATGAAATCATGAGCTGGTTCCTTGATCAACAAAATTGATAAATCTCAGTACCACTATGAAAACAAGATGTATCACCAACATCAAAATAAAAGGTAGGGCCAGGCACGGTGGCACGTTCCTGTAGTCCCAGCTACCCAGGAGACTGAGGCAGGAGGATCCCTTGCGCTCCGGAGTTTGGGGTTGCTGTGAGCTGGGCTGACTCCACGACACTCTAGCCCAGGCAAGAGAGTGAGACTGTCTCAAAAATAAATAAATAAATTAAATAAAATAAAAGGTAGGATGTCACTATAGATTCTGCAGCTATCAAAAAGATAAGAAGGAAATGCCGAAGTTTGGCAACTTAGATTAAATGACCAATTTCTTTTTTTTTTTTTTTTGAGACAGAGTCTCACTCTTTTGCCCAGGCTAGAGTGAGTGCTGTGGCATCAGCCTAGCTCACAGCAACCTCAAACTCCTGGGCTCAAGTGATCCTCTTGCCTCAGCCTCCCAAGTAGCTGGGACTACAGGCATGTGCCACCATGCCCGGCTAATTTTTTCTATATATTTTTAGTTGTCCAATTAATTTCTTTCTATTTTTAGTAGAGACAGGGTCTCGCTCTTGCTCAGGCTGGTTTTGAACTCCTGAGCTCAAACAATCCACCCGCCTCTGCCTCCCAGAGTGCTAGGATTACAGGCATGAGCCACGCGCCCGGCCATGACCAATTTCTTGAAAAGCACAAACTATAAAAAACCCAAAGATTCCACCAAGAGTCTCCTGAAGTTGATAAATAAATTCAGCAAAGTCTCAGGATACAAAATCAATGTACACAAACCAGTAGCATTTCTATATACTAATAACATTCAAGCCAAGAGTCAAATCAAAGACTCAATATCATTCTCAATAGCTACAAAGAAAATAAAATACCTGGGAAAATACTTAACCAAGAAGGTGAAAGATCTCTACAAGGAGAACCACGAAACTCCAAGGAAAGAAATCACAGAGGATCCAAACAAATGGAAAAACTTATGCTCATGGATAGGTAGAGTCAACGTTGTTGAAATATCCTTTCTACCCAAGATGATTTACAAATTCAACGTAATTCCCATCAAGTTACCAAAGTCATTCTTAACAGACCTAGAGAAAATAATTCTGTGCTTCATTTGGAACCAGAAAATTGCTCGAATAGCCAAAGCAATCTTAAAAAAGAACAAAACTGGAGGCATCACGTTACCAGACTTGAAACCATACTGCAAGGCTATAGTAACCAAGACAGCATGGTATTGGCACAAAAATAGAGACATAGACCAATGGAACAGAACAGAAAACTCAGACATAAAACCATACACCCACAACCAACTGATCTTTCACAAAGCAGACAACAGCTTACACTGGGGAAAAGAAGCCCTATTCAATAAATGGTGCTGGGAAAATTGGATAGCCACATGCAGAAGAATGAAAGAGGATCCCTAACTCTCACCACTCACAAAAATTAATTCAAGAAAAATAAAAGACTTAGATCTAAGGCATGAAACCATAAGAATTCTAGAGGAAAATGTAGGAAAACTCCTCTAGAATATCAGCGTAGGCAAAGAATTTATGAAAAAGACTCCATTGGCAATCATGGCAACAACAAAAATTAATAAATGGCATTTGATTAAACTAAAATGGTTCTTCACAGCTAAGGAAAACAACAGCAGATAGACAACCTACAGAATTGGAGAAAATATTTGCAAGCTACACATCTGATAAAGGGATAATAGCCAGAATTTACAAAGAACTCAAGCAAATCAGCAAGAAAAAAAAAAACCACTGTTAAAAAGTGAGCAACAGACACAAACAATGTTTCTCAAAAGAAGAAAGACAAATAGCCAATAGACAATGCTCAATGTCAGTAATCATGAGGGAAATGCAAATGCAAACCACAATGAGGTATCCCATTACCCCGGTTAGAATGACTTTTATTAAAAATTCCAGAAACAATATATGCTGGCATGGATGCAGAGAGAAAGGAACACTTCTGCACTGTTGGTGGGACTGCAAATTATTACAGCCTCTATGGAAAACAGTATGGAGATTCCTCAAAGAACCGAAAGCAGACCTACCACTGAATCCAGCAATTCCACTACTGATATTTAACCAAAGGAGAAGAAGTCATTTTATCAAAAAGACACCTGCCCTCTAATGTTTTATTGCAGCACAATTCACAATTCCAAAATGTGGAAGCAACCCAAGTGCTTATCAATACAATGGATTAATAAAATGTAGTATATGTACACCATGGAGTACTATGCAGCTATAAAAATGATGAATTAATACCTTTTGCTACAATCTGGATGGAACTGGAGAGCATTCTCCTAAGTGAAGTATTGCCAAGAAAGAAAAAACAACCACCACATGTGTACACTGTTAAATTGGAATTAACCGATGAGCACACAAGTGCACAGAGGGAAGTAAAACTTAGTGGAGAGCAGCCAGGAGGGAAGGGAAACAGGCAAGGGGAAAACCAACCTAATTGGTAATATGAGCACTATTTGGGTGACGGGCACACCTATAGCCAGGACTCATTACGAAAATGATCCATATAAATCTAAAACATTTATACCCCCTTAATATTTTGAAATAAAAAACTTTGTCAAGATGAAATAGGTAACCTCAGTAGTTCTGTAATTATTAAGTAAATTGAATTTGTAGTTAAAACCTTTTAATAAAGGTATATCTAGGCGCAGATTATTTTACTTAGTAAATTCTACCAGATATTTACAGAAGAATCAACACCACTTCTATATAATCTTTTCCAGAAAATAGAAGAGGTAGAAATACTTCCAATTCATGTTATGAGGCCAGCATTACCCTGATAATTAAAACCAGAAATATATTACAAAACAAGAAAACTACAGACCAACATCTCCTGTGAACATAGATATAAACATCCTGAACAAAATATTAGCAAATCAAATCCAACAATATATAAAAAGAACAGTCGTGTACAGTGTTGTGTCCTGTAGTCCCCACTACTCAGGAGGCTGAGGTGGGAGGGTTGTTTGAGCCCAGGAGTTTGAGTCCAGGCTGGACAACATAGCAAGACCCTAATCTCTAAAAATAAATTAATTTAAAAAAGAATAATATACCATGACCATGTGTGGTTTACCCCAGAAATGCAATGGCAGTTTAATATTTGAAAATCAATCAATATAATGTACCATATTAATAGTCTAAGAAAGAAAAATTATGTGATCGTATCAATGAATGCAGAAATACATTTGACAAAATTTAATATCCATAATGATAAAAATTCTCAGGAATCTTGGAATAGAAGAAACTTCCTCAGTCCGATAAAGGACAACTTTAAAAAGCCTAGTGCTAAAATCATTCTTAAAGGTAAAAGACTGAATGCTTTCTTCCAAACTAGAAAAAGGCAAGGATCCGTGCCTTTACCAGTGTTAGTCAACATTATACTGGAAGTCTTTGCCAGTACAATAGTTAACAAAGGCAAATAGGTTGGAATGTCTTCCACAGAGCA
The DNA here is from genome assembly GCA_963575035.1 of Avahi laniger. Taxonomy (NCBI): domain Eukaryota; kingdom Metazoa; phylum Chordata; class Mammalia; order Primates; family Indriidae; genus Avahi; species Avahi laniger. The sequence continues at coordinate 3,544 of CAUYSK010090457.1, read as the reverse complement.
AAAGTTTTTAATTTTGATTAAGTCTAATATGCCAGGTTTGGTTTTTTTCTTATGAATATGCTTTAAGTGTTATGTGGAAGAACCCTTTGCTGGACTCCATGTCACAGGATTTTCTCCTATGCTTTTTTCTAGAAGTTTTTATAGTTTTACATTTTGAGTTAATTTTTGATAAGGTGTGAGGTTTAGGTCCAGAATGGTGAGGCTTTTTGGCATGTGGATGTCCAGTTGCTCCAACATTTGTTAAAAAGACAATGCCGGACACCAAAGTGGGAAAGACAAATTTTAATCAGTAATATACTTTTGCTATGGGGAAAAGAGTCCAGCATGAACTGGACTCAACTTTGATCGATTTGTACTGGGGTGACTGGATGTTTTAAAGGGAGAATGAGGGAGTGGGGAGGTGAAAAAGTTTAAAGTGGGAAGTGGGGAGTTGGTCCATTGAAAACCGTACGGGTTTGCTAACTGGTGCTTACCGAAGTTAGGCTCCTGCCCTTCCACAAAGGCCGGGAGAAGGGGGGTCTCACCTTCAGGTGTTGGCTGGAACAAATAGTAAATTCTTCTAGCAGCCTTGATTTTCTCAGATAGGCCCTTTAAGGTGGGTTAGGGTCATTCTAGGGATGTGGCCTTGAGCCGTTAGAAACTGTGTTAGTGTTTTGTTCAAATGTTTTTAGGCCAAGGTAGAGACCTAGTTGAGAGGAGGGTTCAGAAGCTTGGTCAAGGAGAGAATTTTTGTCATTTCTCAGCTGCTTTGTTTTCCAACCTGGCCAAAACTCAATTGGCCATATTCATATGGATCTTATATGGATCTGGATTCTCTGTTTTGTGTCATTAATTTGTGTGTCTTTGCCAATGCTATATTCTTTTGATCACTGTAGCTTTTTAGGAAGTCAAAATCAGGTGATGTGATTCTTCCAATTTTGTTCTTTATTTTTCAAAGTTGATTTAGCTATTCTAGTTCATTTGCCTTTCCATATAAACTTTAGAATCAACTTACCTATATCTACAAGAAAAATTACTGAAATCATGCTAAATCTGTAGATCAGTTTGGAGAGAATTGAAGTCTTTATTATGTTGAATCTTACAATCCATGAATACAGTGTATCTCTCCATTTTTTTCTATTTTTTTAAAATGTTTTTCCTGGGCATTTTGTGGTTTATAGCATAGAAATGTCTGTACATGTAGATTTATATCTCAGTATTTCATTTTGGGGAGAGCTATTGTAAATGACATCTTTTAAATTTTAAGTTTCCAGTTGTACCTTAATGGTAAATACCATTCTTTCTAAATAGAAAGATTACTGTGTGGGTTGACCTTGCATTTTGCAATATTGCTAAACTCACTAATTTGTCCTAGGAGGATTTTTGGTTTTGGGGGGTTTTCTGCATACATAATCATGTCATTTGCAATCCTATTTCCACAGGCAAGTCCCTAACTCAATGGCTATTTTTATTGAACTGTACTCACTCATTGTAGCCTTTTCTCTTGGTATGTATAGTAAATCTGCATTAATGCCCAGAACTTCCTCCTGTTCTGGTTAAAAGCTCCTGGTTTTTCTGTTTTGTGCTGGCCAAGATACACTGTTTTTGAGAAAGTATTTTTTATAAATACAGAGTCAATCAAAACTATAGCCAGTTTCCATTTTTGTTAGATTTTTGCAAAATTTTCTAAAATTTTGTGTGTGAAACTTGAAAAAACCAAAGTATAATTTTCAGAGTGGAAGAAAATGTTTTACCACTTAGCTAGGGAAATTTGAAGATAGGAGTCAATTGAAAAATTTTTTATCTGGTGTGACTATCTTGCAGATGCCATTTCTTTACAGGGAAGAACTTTAAAACATAACTTGTTTGATTTATGCTGCAGGATAGATTAACTAAAAGCATTATTTTGTCACCTAGAAGTTCTGGATTGTGGCATCATGAGACTCTAAAAACCATCTTTTTTTATTAAAAAGGCTGGCAGCAACAAAAGATATTTTACAGCTTCTGAAAACATTTTTTAAACAATTTATTTGTAAGTTAGCACACAGTTTAGAAGAAGGATTTCTGTCCTGTAATTTGTGAGCAAACGAAAAATGGTTCTTAGTTCATTTTCTTTGATTAATTATTGTCTTAGTCCATTTGAGCTAAGATGACATACCTTGACTGGATGGCTTGTAAACAAGTTTTATTTCTCATAGTTATGGAAGCTGGGAAGCCCAAGATCAAGGTGCCAGCAGATTCCGTGTCTGGTTAGGACCTGCTCTTTGTGTTCTCCCGCGGTGGAAGGGGCTTGGGGTCTCTCTTGGGTCTCTTTGCTAATCTCATTCATAAGGTCTTCACCCTCATGATTTAATCACTTCCCAGAGGTCCCTCCTCCTAATACCATCAACCTTGGGTGTTAGGATTTCAACATTAGAATTTTGGAGGAGTGCAAACATTCAGAACATGACAATTGTCTTCTGCTTTACTAAAGATTGTTACCCATGGCTTATTCATTGTCTTTCCTGTAATATTAAAATGATCTGAAGTGATCTTAAAGTGGGGTTTATTTACTTGGTATCTCCTTGAGACTGACCATTTTACCACAAATTATTTCCTATTTTCATCCTGCTCTTTTTTTAAACATGTTTAAAAATGTGGTTAGTACTCTTTTGAAAAAATATTTCTAATGTATGTATGGGGTTTCTGAACAGGTTGCTTTCGGTTGACCATCTTGATCTTGTTTGAATATGTGACTGTCAACCAGCCCCACGTTCTTTCCTCTTTTCCCTCCATAGTAGTAAGATTTTAATGGGAATCGAACATTATTCCTCTTCTGGAAAAGCTGAAGGACTGGATCATGCAGTGATGTTTTATTTTGACTTTCTCACCTAGTTTCTTTAAAGAATACCTAATTAGACACTTAGCTGCCTTAATGAAATGATGCTATTTATGCTTTATAATAGGACATCTTTCACATATACTTCTTTATAGTTTTGCCCATGTATGAAAAAATTACACCTTTAGATTTGGGCATTCTGGATTAAGTATGATGAAAGCTGTACAACAAAACAATACTGAATCACTTTAGATTTTTGCCATGAAGGTAAATATAGAGTAAATCTAAGACTTTGATTTGCAAATGAGAAATTGTGATATTCTTTTTTTTTTTTAGTTTTATAGATTTTTTTTATTTTTTTTTTATTTTTTATTATTCCAAGGTATTGTGAGGGTACAAACATTCTAGTTACACTTTATGTCTTGGCCTCACCCAAATGCAGGTTAAAGGCGTGCCCTTCCCTCCCTTTAGTGCTCCCCGTGTCCTTTAGTTGTAGATTCGTCCCCCATCCCCCTAATCCCTGGAGAGTATTTCTGCCATGTGATCACCCTAGTGTTGATCAGTTAGTACCCATTTGATGGCGAGAAATTGTGATATTCTGAAAAGGTTTGTAACAAGAACAATTGGCTCTGAGTGGTGTTTCAACCACTTACTACGTGCATGACTTTTATGAAATTGTCCTAACCTCCTAGAGCCTCACTGTCTCCATTAGTAAAAAGGGGATGGCATGTGTAATTTTGATGTTAT
>CAUYSK010090455.1:0-115687 GCA_963575035.1 Avahi laniger | reverse complement strand
CTAAAACAAACAGCACACTCCCCATAAAACATGGTAATCTAGATCAAAAGTTTCTCTCTCTCTGAATAATGAATAAGGACTTTAATTAAACATTGCACAGTTTTATGAAGTGCTTTCATGTCATTACAGCATTTGATTTTACCACAATTCTGAAATAATGAGGAAAGGCAGTATCACCTCCATTTCATAGATGATAAAGAAACACAGCCTCAGGGAGGTTAAGTAGCTTGTCCAAGGTCACACCACTTTATCAGTAAGTGATGAAGCTCAGCTACGTCATTGGAACTTTTACTTTCGTATAAAGTCTTTTTCTGCTACATTCGTCATTCATTCATTCATTCCTACAATCTCCTTCACTGAATACTACAAAGTCTCAAAGACACTGAGCTTATTCACGCATGGATGTGATTTAATCCGAGCATAGCTCATGTTTAGTTTCAAAAGTCACCACTGTTCCAGTTTATTGTTCAGTGTAGTAGTCAGTGATGATGAGACCAGCAATAATAGGTAATATTTTTTGCTTATGTTGTACCAGCTATTTCCTATACATTATCACATTCAATGTACAGACACAGCCTTTATAATGGTGGTTATTAGCACTATTCCCATTTTAAAGGTGAAGAAACTGAGGGTTTGAGAGGATAAGTAGCTGGCAAAGGTCACAGAGCCAGGAAGTGTAGAGTCAGGATTTAAATGACTTGTCTGACTAGGGCTAGTGTTTTTCCCACTGCATTACACTGCCACCCAGTGGCAGGGCTTCTAAATCCTGGGGCAATCGCTTGTTAATTTACTCTTTTCCTCTGCACAGGTTGCAGCTATTACAGCTGAAATGACCTTTAGAAATGGCAGTGCCTGGTGATCAGATGAGAAAATATGTTGGAAGAAATCTATTAGTGTTATCTGAAAAATAGCTAAAATATTATTTATTCCTTCTTGTGGAACAAGCACTAGATTAGTATCTAGAGACTGGTATTGTGCCATTAAGAAAGTCTTGCTCACATCCTTAGGCTTCAATTTTCTCAATTCCAAAAGGAGAAGAGTGGACAAGACCATCTCTGAGGTTTCTTCCCTGGCCAAGAATTCTGTAGGTTAAAAGATATAAAATGCTACCTGTTGCCATCAAAAGATACACTACAAGCCACCTGGGGAATCTGGAACATTTGTGGGGGTCAGTATTAGGGCTTGTGCTTTATTGCTCATTCGTTTATTTCTCATGCTCGCATTCATTTATTCCATTGATATTTATCAGTTCTATTTTCTCACGTTCTATTTTAAGGTTAAAGAATCAAAAATCCCTTAAAAAATCTCATCAAAGTTTAAAATCATACATGCAACCAACGTAGTTGTTAAATCTGTACTCCCTGAAGCCCCTGTCTCCCCTCACTGCTTTCCAGCCCTCTCTTCTCCACAGGAGGCAGCACTTGCCTCCCACCTTTCAGGCCCAGCCCCCACCCGGTGTCGAGAACCAGCCCTGACCATAGACAGCAGCTTCAGCCCCCTGTGGCCCTCAGAGTTGTCAACCTTGTCTGATCCTGATCTGGAGCTCTGGTTTTCATACCAGTGTTCCTATCTTATTCTCCAAATTTGTTCTCCAGATTTAGGCAAATGGTTCCTCTTCTTTTCCCATATGCCTAAGTCCATGAATTTTTAACCCTCAGCACAGCCCCTAGAGCCTTGACTTTCACATACTGTTTTGCAGAGTCCTAGGCTACATCAGAGGGGCTCAGGGGCCACCAAGTAAGCAGGGGCAATGTGGCAGGTGGAGCTCTCAGACTCTCTCTGCGGAGTGCAATGCAAGATTTCATTTTGTGGGGGTGGTTCCACAAATATTCCCATTTTAGTTAGAACGCCAGTTCCCTGGGTCCTCCGGGACTTGGGCTCTACTTACAGAGTTGTCCCTCGGTATCTACAGGGGATTGGTTCCAGGACCCACACAGGTGCCAAAATGTGCAGATCCATAAGTCCTTTATACAATGAAATTGTGTAGTATTTGCATGTGACTTATGCACATCCTCCCATGTACTTTAAATCATCTCTAGACTACTTATGATGCCTAATACAATGCCTACACATCACTTCATTCACATGGATTCAATGTGGCACTCGGTGCACGGCAAACGTAAGTTTTGCTTTTTGGAACTTTGTGGATTTTTTTCCCCAAATATCTTCCATCCAGGGTCGGTTAAATTAATGGATGTGGAGCCCACAGATACCGAAGGCCAACTCTATTTTCCACTATCCTCCCTGCCTTTGCCCTTCAGGGCCTGAAGTCCTGTCCGTGAACCTACACAGTCCCGGAGGCTCTTCACCAACTGTCATGGCACCATCTGCATGCTGGATTGCTTGTATCCAGTTGCTGTGTCCCTCCTGTCCCTGCCTGTTGGGCCCCTTTTCTGATACAGACTACTGATATCCTAATTATGTAACATTCTATCATTGACCCTTTGAAGATCATGTCTGGCTGCTGGACCCAACTTCTAATGTTCATCTTCACCTTGAGGTGGGAGAGGAAGTCCTGGTTCCAAGTTCCAACCCCAACTCCACACTTCTGCCTTGTTCCTTCTTATCCACATCTTAAAATATAGCAAACCAGTGCCCTCTAAGCTCTGACTTGGCTGACATCTCTATTTTGTCCTTCATTCCCCTGACATTTCTCTGACTCCTTGAGGGTTCTTAGTTTTATTTTTTTTTCTTTTTTTTTTATTTCAGCATAATATGGGGGTACAGATGTGTTTAGGTTCTTAGTTTTATTTTTAAAGTTTGTGTTTAGAATAGGCAACTCAGTTGCATTTATTATTTATACTATATCTTCTTTCCAGAAAGTTACTGAGAAAACTATATCCAACTCAAGTAAAATGAGCTAATGAAAAGAAACATAGATGAATATACTAAACCTACTTAAAATAACATAAATCAATATGTTCATGAATTAAATTAAATTGTACTCATTAATTTATTCATTTATTTAACAAATATTTTTAGAAACCCTATGTGCCAGGTCCTATCCCCTGGGATCCAATGTTGAAAGAGCAGACAAGGTTTCTGCTTTCATGCAGCTGACATTATGAACATTCTTGGGCTTAAAGATGTAACCCTGAGAAATTCTGAAAAAGGTATTTTAGTGAAATGTTTACAAATGATTTGACACCTAGGACTTATACCAGTAGACATGTTTAGCAAATATTTGGTAAATGAAATTAATTTTCCAGACATGAAGTTATTAATTACTCAACAATTTGAGAATATTGATCTGAAATTCATTATGTATTTTGGCTGTTTGAATGGATTAATGCAATAAGAATCCACAGCCTGTCACCGAAAATCACATGAGCCAGCATATAAAAGCCAAATACTGTGTGTCACTTTTTCACAAGGCAGCACATAAGACCTTGAAGAAGTTTTTGAAAATCAAAATAACCAAGCAAAATGAGTCTTATCTGACCAAGATATCATAATATCTTCAGAATAGCCTTGGTTTTAAAAAAAGAATAATCGTCCAGTTGGTTAATGACCCAATATTTGTTGATAAACAATAGCCTCATGTCAGAGAAACTAATGGGGAGAAAGACATAATGCTAAAAGAAATATGTAACTGCAATAATTTGAAAAAAAAATTGGGGGAAGAAACTGATTAGTAAATTAAAAATTCACTTATTGATCCACTTGGCAAGTGACTATTGAGCACGCCTCTTGAGATCCTGAAATGGGAATTATGAGAGACACAAAGGTTAAGGTTCTTGGGTTTTAGAAGCTTCCTGTCCAGTAGAAGAAGGAAGCTATAACATGCGGTATGCCAGCATATGAGTTCAAACAAAAAGCTATTGCATCCAGAGGAGGCAAATTCAGCAACGATCAGCAGAAGCTTTGGAGAGGCTGTGTGTCAAGTTGGATCCTGGAGGATTTTATCCAGTGGAAATGGAAAAAAATTCAGGGTAGTGTGAGCCAAGAACCAGAAGCAAGAACATGTGAGGTCCATTTAGGGAATTCCCAGGAACTAATCTACCTTGACTGGGAGGTTTTGAGCTTTCCTGTGCTAGGAACTATGGCATTTAAAAAACAGCCTGCAGATTCAAATGGAGGAAACGGTTTGAGACAGAAGGTGATCACTGCGGTTTTAGATGTGTTGAATTTGAGGAGATGGCAGGATATCTAAGAGGAAATAGTGTCAGGCAGGAGGAAGTGAAACCCTGGACTGCACTCATTCAGATAAGACAGTGGGGCTGTGGGAGGCTCGCTGAAGCAGAGGGTACAGGGAAAATGGGATATCATTGTGACTTCCTGAGTGTGGCTGCTTAAGTCCTTGACTGTTTTACCTTTGTGACTTCCACCTATACTCCTCTCTGCAAGCTCACCATCCCTCCCACTGCCCTCTGCAGTGAAGAACCTGTCTTATATGTTGTGGAATGCCCCTTTTTAGCAAAACACCTGCAATATAGTAGGTACTCAATTAATATCTGTAAATATATAAATCAGTGAAATTTGAACAACACAGAACTTCTGAATAAATCTGGAGATTGTGACACTCTTGATTTGATATTTCAGCCATCAAGTGCCCAGAACTCTTTGCCCCAGAGCAGGGCAGCTTGGATTGTTCTGACACTCTTGGAAAATTCAATGTCGGCTCCACCTGCCACTTCTCTTGCAACAAGGGCTTTAAGCTGGAGGGGTACAACAATGTGGAATGCACAACTTCTGGAAGATGGTCAGCACCTCCACCAACCTGCAACGGTAATACTATATACTTGCCGGGAAAGTTCTACTTTTCGAAAATTTGCCCACAATAATAACAAATACTTATAGAGCTCTTGTGACAGGTACAGGTTATACTATAATTTGGGTCTAGGAAACACAGCCTATGGATTAACAAATTTCTAAAGAGTGACGGGACTTTTTTATGTTTATGAACAAAAGATATATTGATTCTTAAGCAGAAATTTTATTTCACAGCTTTGGCCTCTTAAAGGGCTTTGTTGAGCCAATCGAATGGTCTCCATCATTTTATTGCCAAGACAGAGTACAAGGGTGGAGTCACTGGTCCAATTTTTCAAATCAAGGAATTGAGATGCAGAGAGGTCACTCATCACCTTCTCACCACATGGCAGTTAATGACAAAGCCAGTGGCATCATTCACATTTCACCTTTCGTGTTGACCTTTGGCCAGAGAACAATACCACCTCCCAATAAAGCAGGGGTGGGCAGGCAATTGGCCCACGTATATTTGGCTTTCTACTGAATTTCTCGTGTTTCTGCACCAGCTCTTCTGCTGCTGCTTCTTTTTTTTTTTTCTTAATATCAGTAACATTGACTCCCAGTTTCTTCTTCTGGCCAAGAAAATCAGCTCTTCAAGGACATTTCAAATAATTTTCCTCATCTGTTTTTTTATACCTGAGATTAATAGTTTTTCTTAACTTTCTTAAATATTATAGATATCACAGAGCCTGCCTTGTTATGAAAGGAGTGAAAGGCAGTTTCCACGTCAACCTTAACTCTGTTGTGCTCCTTTTATTTGGGAGCTCTCTAAATTGAAACATTTTCTCACAACAGGTGTAGCGTCAGTTCCTACTCTTCAGGTTCAATGCCCAGCCCTCATCACGCCTGGGCAGGGAACCATGTCCTGTAGGCATCATCTGGGAACCTTCGGTTTGGATACCACCTGTCATTTTGGATGCAAAGCTGGCTTCGCGCTCGTGGGAGACAGCACTCTCAGATGCAGACCTTCAGGACAATGGACAGCAGTAACCCCAGCATGCAGAGGTAATGTGAGAAGGAGTAGACAGTTCTGATGCTGGTTTCCTGCGGGTACTCAAGCTAGCCATTGTACCTGCCTGTTCAAATCCCTCCCACCCACAACGACCACTGCAAGTGTCACCTCCTCCAAGAAATCCACACCAATCCCAATCAGAAGTAATGTGCGGCAGACACATCACCTCTGCCCTTCTTCATGTCACAGGCTAATGCTCTGGTACTCGAAGACTGAAAGGAGGAAACATTTGCAGCTGTCCAAAATGTGTTAGAACAATAAGCATGCTAAGCATGAAACCAGCTATATGAACTTATAAATACCAATTGTAATACTAATAATTATGAGACACTATAAAAATTCCATATGTTCATAATAATTGGAACCTAATGAAAAAATTAAGCCACGTTAAGCCTCCAAAGAGCTATCACTGTATACCTGAAGCATTGAGTCCTAAGTCTCTTTCTTCTTTGTATCCCCCACAAAGCATAGCACAGCGCTTTGCAAATGTCTCTATTGGTCAATGACATTTATTTGAATTAAATGCAATTTCCTGAGCTTTAGTTTCCTATCCATAAATTATAGGGAATGACCTAAAGTTTCCTGAAAAATACTTTAAAGAGGATGATAGTCTCCACTTCTTTCAAACCTTTAGTGTTCAGATATGCTAAACACTTATAAAGTATTTTAATAAACACATGCTGACATGCTAGTTGATCACAAATGTAGTAATAATAACATTTAGAACAATAGTATTTTCGAGAAGCAAAATTTTGTAAAGAGTATTTTGGGAGGCAAGATTGATCAATCCATTAGCAGGTGTTTATTGGATGCTACTATGTGTCCATCCTAGTTCTTTGGCTATTGTTCTTCAAGTGTGTATTTTAGTACGTGTGATGTTGGAAGAGTTGGTGTGAATACTGGAAGTGGCTCATATCCTTTCTGACCTTTTAGATTCTGCCTCATCTACTGTCAATGCTAGTCAGGTTACAAATGAAACCATAATTTTTTTTAATCTTTATTTAAATGTTTGTTTCTCCTGCATTTGCAGCTGTCAAATGCTCAGAACTACACGTTAATAAGCCAGTAATGATGAACTGCTCCAACCTCTGGGGTGATTTCAGCTATGGATCAACCTGCACCTTCCGTTGTCCAGAGGGTCAGTCACTTAACGGCTCAGCGAGAACAGCATGCCGAGAGAATGGCCACTGGTCAACCACCATGCCAACCTGCCAAGGTGCATTTTTCATATGGTTTAAGGTATCACTTCTATAAGGAAAATAACAAAATCTGTGTTTCTTCTCTGTATTTCTCACAGTGGTCTTGCTTTTTGTCATTGGGTTTCCCCTGTGCTTAATAAATGTTTCATAATGAATCAGGCAGAATCTTCTTGCTTTACACAGAGTGATGGGAATTAAATTCAGTGACTCTGTGTGGCTGATCACCACTCCTTTTCAGTGCTCAGATTTGTGAAATGAATCCTCTCGCTTCCTCTAATCTCTGTTTAACATATCTTGAAGTTTCCAAGTGTTGAAACTAGGAGTTATTTTGCACAGATTTTTAATTTATTATTTCATAAAACCTTCATTTACTACCTACCTGTAAAAAACCCACAGATCTTCCTTAATTAAGCTCCATCTGTTTGTGAGGTGTATTTTATCCACCTCTTTTCTTCTTCATTTTTTTCCCTATCAGCTTGTTATGACTACTTTTTGTGGCATAACTGAATTTTTGATTGGCAGAAAAACATTACCCATGGTTTATTTTCTTTGTCCAAACTTCTATGTGTCTACAATTTAATTCCTTTTATTGGGTCCTTACCCTGATTCCTTTGGCGATTGCAGTTGGTTTAAGCCTTAGAAATAAAAGCAGGCCCTGCTTCCCATTCTGTTGCAGTGCATTTCTGACATCCAGATCTTTCACACTGGCTTTTCAACATTGCCAGGACCTTTGATAATTCTACTTAATCTCACACCTCAGAGTTCTTGGTACTTTTCTGGGAGAGAAAGACTCTTCTTCTGCAAAACACATTTCTTATGTCTTACGTGTGTGTTTGTTTTGCAGCAGGGCCATTGACTATCCAGGAAGCCCTGACTTACTTCGGTGGCGCAGTGGCTTCTGCAACAGGTCTGGTAATGGGTGGGACACTCCTGGCTCTGCTAAGAAAGCGTTTCAGACAAAAAGGTAAATAGGAAAGAGCCTGCTCCCTTCTTTCTTTTTTCATGTGATTTGGGGTGGGGCAGTGAAACCACAGTGTCAGTAGTTCATGTGGGAAAACATTTGCATTAAAAGAAAACAAGGTCAAAATAAGCGATCTTGAGAACTGACTGCCCATCAGAATCACTTGGGAAACTTTATAAAAAATATATATATCCTCCTATAGGGAGATTTGGGGTTGGCCTGGAAATCTGACTTTTTTAAAAGCCCTCTCCTAAAATTCTGACGAGGCCAGTTTGCAGTTTGGCGTTTGGGGGCCTCTGGTCTAAATACTCGAGGTTATCACCAAACTAATTAGAAAAGTGTTCTACTTCTTTCCCTTACTCATTCCTTCAAGCAACAGCCATTTGTCAATCAACTCTATTAAGCAGTGGGACCGTAATGGTGGTCCCTGATATTAAGGAAGGTATAATACAGTAGAGGAGATAAACAAGTTAAATCAATGCTAAGACTGAAGTGTCATAAATGTGTTAAGACACAAATACAACCTGGATATTACTGGAACATAGAATAGTGGTGCCTAAACCAGACCAGTAGGTCAGAAAGTCTTTTTCCAACTTAGCTTTGAAGAATGAGAGGATTTTAGAAAAAGTGGAAATAGAGTTCCAACAGAAAAAAAATGGCATGTGGGAAGACACGAAAGGGTGAAATCGCTGGGCATATGGTGTGTTTAGCAATTCCGTGCATCTGATTCAAAAGGGGTTTATGGAGGAGGTAGGAGATGAAGCTGGGGGGCGTAAGGAGCTGCTGCCATATTGGTGACCAGGTGCGATAAGCTAAGAGATCGGCATTTTCTCCTGAAAACTTGAATTGATGAAAGATTTAAGCAGGGAAGTGACCAAATGGATGAAGACTCTCTATAACGGAAACTGTGTTCATTAGATTGTTCATCAGAAAAAGAACTTTGGCCTAGGAATAAAAGAAGGGAACAGCCTGTCTCTTAATATTTAAAATATCTTTTCTCATTCTGCTCCAGACACTTAGCCATAAGTTCATACAGCTTTGCTTATAAGCCCAGGGGCTCTCCATTCACTCCTCACAAAAAGCAACTGGGGACATCAGAGGGGCCATTAATGCTCAAATCCAGGTAACTGAAAGTGGTCATGTTAAAATATTTGACAGAGTGCTCACTGAATTGAGGGGCAGAACCACTTGTTCCCTATTCTTTCTCTCTCCATTCACAAAGCTACCATTGCATTGAAGCTGTCTTCCCAAAGCTCCTTCATATACTCTCCTGTGAATGGGTAACTAAGACAATAGACTGCTTTAAGACAGTATTCTGCTTAAAAAGACCAAAGAGATATACCAAGAGCCACACAACTTATCCCTCCATGCAAAATTTGTGCTTGCTTAACCAAACCCAGAAGATAGAGGCAAGGGCTCCTAAAACCTAGACCCTAATCTCCATAATTGAGTAGGAATCAGACTATTCCTGCTTTTTCTCCTAAGTTCTTTCTTTGGTTTTGATGTATTTCCAGGGAACCCTCTGAACAATGGAAAAGGACCAGCAGGCACCTATCCTGCAATATCTTAAATCATAAATAAATTCATTTGTCGGTAGGGCATTTTTCCTGGGCTTATCCCAATTTGATCTCAGACTTCCCAGTATTCTATGGCCAAATACGATGAAAATGCTAAGCCATGTCGGCAGATTCAACTGTCAGAGTCTATTGTTTGGATTAAGACAGGAGGTGCCTGATCACATCTATTACCTGAGAGGAAAAACATCCACTGTTGTGTTGGTATGGAATTGTTGTGCCATTAGCTTGCCTGGCTGAGGCCTCAGGGAGCATGACACAGGATGCAGCAACAGAGGGCCCTAAGTACCAAAGAAATCTATTACAAGATTCTGAACAACAACAAAACCATCAGATAGATAGATAGATAGATAGACACACATACCGATACAGATACAGATACAAAATCTCCAAGAGGCTGAAGATGGGGACCAGAGATTTTTTTTTTTTAACTGAAATGAAGGAGGAAGAAAATAAGACAACTCTGGAGATAAATACTGTCAAGTGTTTAATTTAGCCTAAAACAGGTCCTACCTTTCAGGGAGAGATTGTCCCCAATACATCTCTTATAATGAGCCTATCTGAAATTCAGTCTATCGACTTTTACCAATAATTTCTATCATTAATGATCTTCTCCTTCATCTTGTTTTTTTCTTTTAAATTAATCATTTATATTTTCTCGGTTTTTTCAGAAGATGGGAAATGCCCCTTGAACCCTCAAAGGTAAGATGAAAATGTTTTATCAATGAATAAATTTTGTTTGACTTTCTAATTCACTCTATGTCTGAATGATCGTGCACAATGCCTGCCTCCTTTTTATACGTCTTTTGTAATATCCTCTTTTCTATTCTGAAGTAAAATATGCTATGTGTTGCCAACACCAACCTGATTTTTCAAAATGATGAATGACTCTGATAAAGAATTTTAAAACCTATTGTAATCTTCCCTCACTTTGTATGGTAATTGCATTTTAAAAGATGCAAAAACCACTTTATATATAAAGCAGTTGACTTCCAGGCTCAGAGATTTTTAACCTATATGAATATATAAATATTGAGCAGATATTCCAAAGTATGTGGGGCACGGTACAATTCTTTTGTGTCCTATGCCTATTTGGGCATCCAGCACCTGGGACACCTGCCCACTAAATGTCAGAACTCTCAATCATTACAAAAATTGTTTAAAATATGCCTCTAGGGGGCATACTGCCCCCTTTCAAAACTACTGCTAGCTTATAAAGTATCAAGGCTGAGAATTTTGAAACTATTTCTTCTCACCAAGAAGAAGCTACAGCCCCTTAGAGGGCAGAGCAGGCATTCAGTACATAAAGCAACAACCGTAACTTAGTGTGGGTCTAAAATGCAATGTGAATTACCTAGAGTTGTTAAGTGGGATCTCAAATATTTCTTTTAGTATTTATTTTTCTTTCCTTTTTAAAGCGGAATCCAAGGGGTGGGGCGGGAATCCATGGTTTCTGGAAATACTATGTGCGGTACTGTGTGGTTGAGGACTAACCATTACATGGCAGGTCATCTTTGCATTTCTATTCTTCAGCCACCTGGGAACATATGGAGTTTTTACAAACACTGCATTTGACCCAAGTCCTTAGGGTAAGTTACCTATGACGATATTTTGAAGGAAATAGCTCCGTAGAGGAAAAAGGAAGAATATAGAGCTTGACTTTTCTTTATAGAATAATGTATTAAATTTTAAGCATGTATTAAATTGTCAGGCCATGAAGGAAATTATGTTAACAAAAGACGGTATGACAATAGAGGTGACAACAGAATGAAGTGACAATAAACAGAGAGTTCATATAAGGATTCCCATTTCCTCCAGGACAGAAATGTTCTAACAAGACATAACTTATCTCAGAATGTGTGACACTCCCATTGTTGGCTGCCTGGTGGTATTGACACTATGGCCTTGCCTGAGAAGAAGTCAGGACTGCTAGAAAAATTTTATGAACCTTTATGGGGTCAATCCCCTATGCTCCCTGCTGGGGAAACAAAACTGATATTATCCCTCTCCCAAAAAGCTCAGTGAGTAGTTGAGTTTCCTACAAAAAGTAGCCTGGATGGCTGAACATCTGGAATCAAGAAAGAGAAGATTATATTGAACCTTAGGGGATAGATATGATGAGAAATTTCTTTCTCTGATTTTTTTAAGGAAAGGATAGTTATTTAATTTCTCTTGTCTCATTTTCAGAAGACCTCTCCTTCTCCTGGTCACCTCATTCAACAGCCTCCACAGAACCTTGTTTGTGAACATCAGCCTTCCTGCTAGACTTGACTTATCTGTAGTGCGTTTGCTACAGTTTTCAATAAATACTTGTGAATAAAGGACATGGAATTTCCTAGATTAGCTCTGGACCAGAGCAGGATTGTCCCACAGTCCCAAACTCTCCACCCACCACCCCTTCCTGCTCCGCCTCTCCTCTTCCTCCGACACAAGCCACAGGAGCCAGGAGCAGATGTTTCCACAGTGGTCTGTGGGTTTTGACGAGGCTGTCACTTGAAACACCAGTTCCCGAAGAGACTGGAGCATCTGACTCACAAGAAGACCAGACCGTGGAGAAATAAAAATACCTCTTTATTTTTGTGTTGAAAGAAGGCTTTCTCTACTTTGTTGGAAGATAGGTGACATCTCTAACTTGAGGGAATTACTGTAGAATCTTCTATGGTTTCCAGTGCTTGCTGTTTTTGAGGCTTCCAGAGAGGCCTCTGAATGGCACCAGAGGCTTCAGAAGACCAAGATTAAGACGGGAGGCCACATGTCACTGTAGACCTTCCTGTCACCCGTCACTCCCCTTCAAAGGACATGAAGACCAATATTCAAATGTGTAATTAAAAGGATTCTCCCCAAATGCCATGTTCCTCTATTTGATGTTTTATTTAATAAGGTCTGTATGCATCACGTTGTTTACCATCAACGTAATACACAATTCCAGTTGTCCCGACTACAGCTCGACCCTTCAGTCTCCAAACATATATTATATAACCCCCACTCCAAGAAAAAACTCAGAGAAGCAAAAAAAGTCTTCATCACTTTCGTGTTCTATAGAGAAGAAAAGATATGTTTTACATATTCTTTAAATCTCATGTTTAAAAAACAGGTTATTGAAAGTTACACAATGCTTGCCAGAAACTGGTGCAAAAATTAGAGAGCACCAAAATATAGTTATCTTGTCCCAGTGAAATGTAATGCGATGGATATGCCATATAGGCTAGACATACAAACATGCAAATAAAAATGGTAAGGCGGTCTAACTAAAGGTTACAATAATTTTGCAAGAATTTTGGTAGTAGCCTTGGGATTTAGGAACACTGCTTTTCAAAACTTCTCTGAGATACACTGCCGATAGCATCTCTGATGCTTATGATATGTCGCTCACTAGGCTAGGTATTACAGTACAGCAGTTTTCAACCTTGTCTCCTGAATCAGAATCTGAACTTCGTGAAAGCTCCCCAGGAAATTCTGATCGTCTACCAACTGTAAATACAGACATATAAGGCATAGTTCCTGCTCTGGAATAGCTTATGTTCTAGTTAGGGAGACAACAGACACCCACACAGAATAATAAATAGTAATCAACATGAATATATATAATTTGAGTAGCGTTGTAAGAGTTGATAAAATGAAAATATCCATTTGAGGTAAAACTCTGGAATGTAAAAGAATGGCCAACCAAAGAGGAAGAGAATGAGCATTCTAAATTGGCAGAACCATGTCAGCAAAGGACCAAAGACAGAAGATTTGGGGGTGGAGCGGGGAGAGGCTGTTGATGAGTCTGGTAGTGTTAATGGAGACCTCATATGAGGTACCAGATTACAGTCTATGGAATGTATCGAATGCACAAAGCACCAGACAGACGCTAGGAGACACGTAGATCCAGGGAACCCGGGACAAGTCACAATGGTGCTTCAGACAACGTAATTCTCAGATCCTCTATCAACAGCAGAGTAGGATTTAAGACAGTGTAAAACTGGCCAGATCCTCCAGGAAATATATGGGGCCCTGGAGGCAGGAAAACATATTCGTAGTGAGGACTATGTGCCGGGTGCTTTCTAAGTCCTGGGGATCATACAGTCACAGTATCCTATTATCCTCACAACAATCCTATCAGAAAAAACTGTTCTCACGCCTATTTTGCAGATGTCAAAACTGACTCCAGGGGTAGAGTAACTTGCCCAAGACAACAGCTAGCAAGAGGAATTGAAATTCGGATGACTGCTTTTCTCAGACAAGCTCTTCTAAGCCCTCTGCTGTGTAGCTGGTGACAGGCCCTTACCAAGACAGAAGGGTGCCTTGGTAAAAGCCAGGAAAGTGCCTCAGCCATAGCCTGTTCATGTGCTAGTCCCTTGCGTCTTCACCACCTGCAAATACAATAGCAGGGCACAATTCCCTTCTCAGATCGGGAGGGCCATCTGGCTAAGGGCATTGGGTTCCATTGCACTGGGAGTTGCAGAGAGTTTGGCAAGTGTGCACTTTGACCCAGGCAGGCTTTAGGGCGGCCGGTTAGGGGCTACTGCTCCAGGTGTTAGCCGGTGGAAATGAAAGAATACAGTTTTGTCTGGTGGCTCATCTGGGCATTGTCCCACCTTTTAGAGCCTCTGATCTCTGCCCTTTCTTCACCTGTAGTAAAACAGTCACTAATCTAGTTGCTCTCCCTAATATCTCACTGGGAACAGTGACCTCACCAAGCCCCTACCCGGAAAAGCCCCAGAAAGCAGGGAGGGAGGAGAGTGGAGGCAGCTGCCGCTGCGGACTCTGGAGGAGCTGCAGGAGAGGAGGACGCTGCCACCCACCGCCCTCGGGAGCTCACTGCAGCGCAGTCAGGCAGCGGCTGGGCGAGCCCTGCCCAGGTCCGGGGACCGTGGTAGCTACAGGAGCAGGAAAAGGACCATGTTCCCAGGCTGTCCACCCCTCTGGGTCCTGGTGGTCCTGGGCACCAGCTGGGCTGGCTGGGGGAGCCCGGGGGCCGAGGCAGCACAGCTAAGGCAGTTCTATGTGGCCGCTGAGCACATCAGTTGGAGCTACCACCCTGAGCCCACGAACCTAAGGTAACTCAGGTGTGGTGTCCGGGTGGGCTTCTCTAAAAAGGATAAGCTATTTCTCTTAGAGAACATTCCCTTTGCAATTCTGTGCATTTTTTCTTTTCCTTTCAGTTAATTAAATACAACTAATAGGAGAGTACAATGAACGATATAAACTTGGTGGATGCTAATTTTGCCTCCAATAATATAGTTTATTATCCTGAGGGTATAGAAAACATTCAGTTTGATGGTTAGGCACTTTGTTTTCACGAGTTTGTTTTCAATACAGTTTTGTTAGTACACTTGATTGTTGGTTTAATGTATTGATTGATTCAAAAGTACCAGGCACTTAACTCCCTTGTTAGCCCTTCCTGCAAACTCCTCATCCAGGTTTTTAATAATCTAGCATTTTTATGGACCTTTTAGTTATACTTATTTATTCATTGTCCATGTAGTTTTATCTTCTACTAGTAAAGACGTACACCTTGTGCTTATTAGAAGCAGATAACTGAATAACTATTGCCATATAATTTTGTTGCTTTCTTACAAATGACTTTCAAAATATCATCAGTCCATGGAAGTATAACACTTTTGTACCTTCGCCTTTTTTTCTGCTTCATATTTGACTTATTTATGCTATTGAATGTGACTCTACATTTTTTCTCACTCTTCATCACTTCCTGGGATATATATGGTTTACGCTGGCTATTGTGGTAAGTTCTATTAAAAGGCATATGTAACCAAGATAAGGTCTAAGTCATACAAAACTCTATTTTTGAGTTGCAAACTATTTTTTTTCTAATTGAAAATTTAAAAATAAGACATGTCAGAAATTAACCAAATCATAGAGTCTATTTTTCCAGTTAATTATATTTTCAGTGGTAAACCTCCTTGTCTGACTCATTTTTTTTTACTTAACATCACAGTTTAAGTGATTGTGAAAGATGTGTTCCTCTTTTATAATTACAAAAACAAGTGATCTGCCAAGAAATAATGTAATATTTTGAGACCTTTCAGTGAATGGCATTAACCTTTTAAAAAATTTCATTGTAACTGGGTTATTTTGGAGGATATTACATATCATGTTGATTTTATAATAATAAGAAATACTTCCTTTTCAAAAGGAATCATTTTAAATATTGTATTTCAAGGTGATAATCTGGGTTACTCCCACATTCTTAGGGAACTGTCATAAACCAAAACCTCAAAGAAAATAACAGTCTTTCCAACATTAATCTTGCCTGTTCATGGCTAGAACATGAACTTGGTTGCTGACTTTCCTGTAGCAGGCTGTCTTTGTGCTTGGGAGTTTGTTCTGTCTTCTGTGGTTGACACTGACAATGACATGCAGAATACTGGAGGCAGAATCACAAAGGGCAAAGGTCTCATTCACATGGTGAGTCCACAGGGAGCCATGACTGGTCAACACGTCCCCTCATTCTGTGGCTGAGTTTCCAAGATTCTAGGAAGAGTCACTCCTCCAATGTTAATTATTGAATCAAAACCATAGAAAGGTAGCCCAGGGAAGCTTTCAATATTGTTGAACTTCACATCATGTCATTCCTCTGCAGTACTGCCATATGAAAAATCGAATCTGTGTCTGGCTGCTTAAACTAAGAACTTGTTCTAACTTATTCTACCCCTAGAGCTCAGTGATACTCACTACAGGGATATCAACATAGATAACTCCATACTTTGCCACAGCGTATTTTAGCACAAAGCAGAGATCTGTCCACTTATTTCATTTAATATTAGCAGGACAATGCTTTTTTAAAGGTAAAATATATCTCTTATTCTTGCTCCAGGTCTAGGGTAAATGCTTTCAAAAATTTCCTTAAGGAAACTTGTTTAATCGTTCACATGTATATATTAACAGATTTAAAATATAAATACATAGATATATATTCCCTCTAGGGTTCTAGCTTTATATGATTTTTTTATGAAAAAATTCTTTACATAGTCCTCATAAATGGAAAGTTTCCCATGCATATTGTTTGAATTCATATCATCTTTAATTTTCTATTCAGATAGATTATTTTCCAACAGGAATTGTTTAGGTCAAATAGACATACCTCAGTATGAATACACAATGTACACAGTAAAACATATTGGGAAACATACCTCTATTGAAATTACTCCACATAACAGACTGGTTTTTCTTACTAAAGATTTTCTTTAATATCTATATTTCTTTCTTTAAAGATCTAGAGCAGGAGAGGAAAATTACTTTTGAACTGTACTAAAAAAAGTAGATGAAAATGGACTTTCACATTAGGGACACTATCATGTAGAATCCTAGGATTCTTGGGTTCTAAGAACTCTAAGTCATTTGATTCATTTTCAACTTCCATGTTTTAACCTCCTACGTCTCCCCATACCCTTAGCACCAATACCCTTCCCAAGTAGTTGTCTAATTTCTACTTGAATGCTTTCAGCGACCAAGAGTCCCCTACCTTCAGTATCTAGCCATTCTGAAAGTACTAACTCATGCCACCTTTAATTCTGCCCACAAATATTAACACAGTTCTTGTATCCCACATATTAACTTATGAGCATTATCAGAATTATAGGGGTTTTTTTTGTTGTTTGCTGGGAAAACCTGGAGGCTAAAGACCAACTTCTGTTATGTTTTGAAAGTAATATTACTAGCTAACATGTATTGAGTATTTATAATGTGCCAGCTCTAAACCCTTTGCATGTATTAACTTATTTAATACTCACAACAATTCAGTGAGGGAGGTTTTATTATGATTTCTATCTTAGAGTTGTAGAAACTGAGCCATAAATGGACCAAGTGAACGTTTCAAAGTTATACAGGTAATAATAGATACAGGATTCAAACCCAGATGCTGAATCCACAGCCTGTGGTCCCAGCCACTGTGCTACATAGAAGTCATGGCGCATGTGGGTGATCTACCACTCTGAGATGTCCTGACTATGAATGGGCCACTATCTCTGCATTAGGAAGCAGGACAGCCAATGTGGTCAACTCATTTAGATATTTGTAAGACACTTTCCCCCAATTCTCTTCCCTTTTACCCTGGTCTTTGAATCAAGGATAGGAATGATGTGCCCGTCTTTAGAGGCACAGAAGAAAGAGAGCAGAAAAGTATCCTGCCACTCTCCCTGCTGCCCACTCTGTCTGGATTTCCTTACCGTGAAGGCAGTGGTTTTACCCTTTTGAATCTAGGGTCTCCCATTTATCAACTGTATCTCCTTGGACAAGTTAATCTTTCCCAGTCAGTTTTTTCATTTGTTTGTTTCTAATATGAATCCCAAGGCTTTTACCCCATTAGCCATTCTCACCTCTCAGCCAGAAATAAGGTCCACCATATCGATACTCATTTACGACGTCCCCCCATAAATTAAAACTATATTTGACTGATCAGTTAAAAAACAACTTAAGTATTTATTCATAAAGGATTTTGTCATATTTTTACTCAATTAAAATCTAAACCAAAAGTTTGGGTTCACACTATAATCCTGGGTTCATTTTAGGAAATTGATTCTGAGAAACAGTAATAGGGCAGCCTAACTTGTGAAAGAATGATTAGCACAATAGAATATTTCTGAAGAGACCAATAATTATTTTGATAGCTTCAATTATTGATCATATTTATAAAACTTTGGATTTCTGAAATATAATAAAAATCATGGTATTCTACTGGAAGTCTGAAGATATGAGAGACCTACTTTTTTGTAATGTGGGAAGTAGATGTCAAATATACCTTTCAAATTAGTTTTTTGATTTTATTTCCAGTTTGAATGCTTTTGCAACTTCCTTTAAGAAAATTGTCTACAGAGAGTATGAAGCATATTTTAAGAAAGAAAAGCCACGATCCAGTATTTCAGGTAAGCCTTAAATATATTTTTAATAAGATAAATTTCTATGGATAATTTGACATTCATATATATCTAAAATATCCACTTAGTGACATTTTATAGATATATATGGTATTGTTTTTAACAGGTACTGGCTACATAATATGTGGGGGCCAGTACAAAATGAAAACTTGGAGCCTCTTGTTCACATTATTGAGAATTTCTAAACAATGACTGCAAAGTGTTAAATCAAGCAGGGGCCCCTTCTGAGCATGGGGCCCTGTGAAATGGCACAGCTCACACGCCCATGAGGCGGTCTCTGTTTTTAACGTTGATCAAAATAACTAAACAAAAACTCTTAAATGTTTGATTTTTATTCATTCATCTAACGAACTATTAATTGAGTATCTGCTATGGGCTGGGCATTCAATTAGGTGCTGGGGATGTAACAGTGGACGGGACAGACTCGTATCCTGCCTTTGTGGAGCCTGTGGTCTAATTTACTGAGCACAGATGTGCCTACACTGCATCATTTGTTTGCTTTCATCTGGCTCCCTAGATTCATTCAAGGGAACTACTAGGTATGGCTGATTCTTCTGCATCTGTCTTTCCTATCTAGTCTCATGTTTATTCAGTGTCATATATACAATAGCTATGACTTTTAAAGAAAATCTCTTCTTTTTCCTTGCTCTTCTTTTATTGAAGAGGCTGGTTGAGTGGGAACTAGGATCTTAATCATGATGTCGTATTTCACAAGGATGGCAGGGGCCGTGACAGGAGAATTTCCTCCAGTTAAGTCCCTTTGTCAGTAATTCGCCCATCCTCCCACCAACCAGGTGAAGACCTGCCATCTTCCCCAGACTCATCCTTCCACCTCTCTTATTCACCCCAGTCTGTCCTGCCTTTCCTGATCTCCCTTTGCCTTCAATCTGTCCTCAACTGCGGTCTTCCCTTCAGTCAAAAATCAACAACAAAACAAAAACACGTTCAGGTTAACTCCTACCCAGAAAAAGAAAAAAAAATTTCCCCTTGACCCTGCTTGCCTTTTTCTTTTCTCTCCTTTCCTTCTCTGCCAACTTTCTGTATGAGGATTCTATATCATTCTCAACATTTCTTCTTCTACATTCCTTCCCTCATCTGCTTCAACATGAGTGAGTCCACTGGAATCACTCTCACAAAGGGGCGTCTATGACCTCTGAGATGCCAGAGCCCATAGTTTCTTTTACCACTTGACATCAGTGGGACATTTAATGCTCTCCCTTCTTGAATCTCTCTCTCTCATCCTGGTTTTCCTACTGCCACTTCCCCTGTTTTTCTTAGACTTCTCTTACCATTCCTTCTCAGTCTTCCCACCAGGTCTTCTCCCCCAGGGTTCCAACCTCTGCCCATAACCATGGCTTTTGCTACCACCCACCCAGAGGTCACTTACTCTCTGAAGCTGTAATAACTCCCCTCTCCCACCAGCAGAATTAACTCTTCCTTCTGTACACTTCAAGCACCTTGAACTTATCCCTACCTTCTAGAGATATTGTAAGGATCAATCGAGTTAGTAAGTATAGGTACTTATTATATAATAATGCTAATGCATGATAAGCACTCAATAAAAGCTACATTATTGTTATTGCTGCTGTTGGTATTAATTATACCTCTATTAGATCATATATGTCATGGTATTGTGGATATCTATATTTCTTTACTCATTTATACATTCTTTGTATATGCTCATTTATATATTCATTTAATTTTAAAGAAATATGCATTTAAATATTCTTTGATTCTATTTTTTTAATAATTATGTATTGAGAACCTACCACATTCCAGGATTATAAGAGATGAACCCTGACTTCCAGGAGCCAACCAGCTATTAGGGATGACCTATAGGAAGACAAGCAATTACAGTGCAGTTTTAAGGAAGAACTATTATGAGGGTTCTATAATTGGACACAAGTGATCTATGTCCAGTCTAGTGGTCAGGAAAGTCTTACTAAGTTGATAGCTGAAAAAAGAACAGGATCTTTTCAGCCAAGTAGGGAGGTAGGGGATGGGGAGGGAGATGCACTTTAGGCCAAGGAAGCAGCTTGTGTAAAGGTTTAGCGGTGAGAGAGTATGGTATATTTGGGGAACCATGACTGGATTGGCACAGCTGGAGTACAAACCTTAGGGAAGGAATTAACGAGATGCAGCTAGATGGGGACGCAGGCCAGATCAGGGAGCCATGTTAAGGCTTTATCTTGAGAAAAATAGAGAGTCATTGATGGGCTTTAAGCAGGAGAAAAACAGAACCAGATTTGTGCTTTAGGAAGATCATTCTGTCCAAATGTGGAGAATGGATTGGAGAAAGACAAGTCCAGAGCCACAGAAACTGTTACGGGGCTGTTGTATCAATCTGGGTAAGAAACCAGCAGGGAAGCTAAGATGGAAAAAATTAGATGGAGTCCAAAAATACGCAGGAGCTAAAGTCAATTAAACGTGGTGACTAATTGGATGCAGCTAATAGGGAAGAGAGAGGAATTAGGATTGATGTCAAGGTTTCTGGTTTGAACAGCAGAGTGGATATGGTGCCATTTAGTGAGTAAGGAGAAAGTTTGTGAGAGAAGGTGATGAGTTCAGATTTGGAGTTTGAAGTGTCAGTGACACATCTGCCTCAAGATGTCAAATGAGCAGATAAGCATAGAAGTTTGGGCCTCAGGAGAGAGATCTGAGCTAGATATACATATTTGAGAGACATCAGAACAAAGATAGTAAATGAAGCTTCAGGAGGATGTGGGCTCACCCAAGGAGAGTATGATGAGAAGAGAAGGCTGCAGACAGACCTTGAAGGAGCGGCAAGGTCCAAGGGATGGGCCAAGAAAGAAAAGTCCTCCAAGGAGTTTGAGAAAGTCTGTCCAGAGAAGCCAGGGGAAAGCTAGAAATGTGACATCCTGGAAGCAAAGGGTCAAATGCTACCACCAGCTAGCAACAGAAGGACCAACAGATGGTCTTTTGTTAGGGAATAGTAGAGCCAGATCAGAGGTCAGGGTGTTAAGGAGTAAACAGAAGCTGAGGAGATTGAAACAGAAGGAACTTACAGATAACTCTTTCCTGAACCGAGGCTTTAAAAGGGAGGAGAGACAGCTCTGAAGGGGAATGAGGGATTTAAGAATATTTTGGAGTTTTATAAAAAAGGAGAGACTTAAAATATTTAAGGGAAGAATCCAATAAAAAAGGAGATGATAAAGACAGCTGAAAGAGGATAATTGATGGAACCAGACTCAGAAGCAGCAAGCAGTGCTGGGATTCAAAGCTTTCGGATTCAAAGTTTATCACTGTGGGCAGGAAGTTGAAAGATCTCCTGTCCACTGTTGCAGTTAATTCATTTTCATAGCTCCAGCTCCAAGCTTAGCATGTACAATGGATACTGAAGAACTTTAATCAAACTGTAGGTGGGTAAAGGAAAATGAGCTGAGAAACATTTTCATTAGCCCTGGGAAAAGAGGAATTGGGCAGGTATTTAGAGCTGTACCTTTTGTGGCTTTTGCCAAGTTAATGAAATTTTAATGCCTTTGCTGTGTAAGACATTGTGCTGAGTGCCATAGGAGATATAAAGGACCAATGTCATACTGGAGACATTTAAGCAATAGGAAGACATTGATAGTTTTTGAAGAGGAGAGTGCCGTGATCAAAATCCTTTCAGATGATTAAGTTGTTCGGTGACTTCCTGATTTAACCTTATTAATTAGAAGTAGACCTTGATAGTTGGTGAAAAGAGCCTCTGATTTATGTTTAAGCCCTTTGCACCTTAAACATTACCTTTCTGTCAACCCCTGTGTATCTAAGGATATATTTGTTTTATGTGAACCAAGGCATTTCAACATCCATTTTAATGCAGCCCCTTCCCGAACTCCTAAAGTTGCTTACTTCTGACCCCCTGAGGTGGTATCTTACTCATCTTTGCATCCCTATGGTAGTTGATACAAGGAGGCAAGGCCGGTGTGAAGGACAAGCCTTGGATTTTGATTGAGAAGATCTGGATTTGAACAGTACCAATAGCTATGTGACTTATCCCATTTCCCAGCCTACTCCTGTGTCATTTGTACCTTTCCCCTGGTTCCTCCTCCACCCATCTGGTGGGTATGATTCCAGCTGAGGCCCAAATAAGTCATGGGCCTCAGTGCTGCAGCATGAGCTAGTGTTATTGTGATTGTGATGGGGACTAGGCTGAGACTGCTGGGCTGAGGGTCTGAAGATGACTACCCAGCAAGGTTTGTGGACATGTGGATAGATTGGGGGGCTGGGCACATATTCAGGAATCCTGTCTTGGGCTTTAAAATGGCTAGTTTTGAGTCTCTACATTTTTTCAAGGAAGACTCTGAAATGTTTGTCCCCAAAGGAATTTTAAAATAGCTGCAACAATGCACTGCCTTATGTTATGTAATGCATTATTCACCTAAGAGCAGGGGATTGGATTAGCCGACCTCCTGCGGTTCTTTCCAATTCCACAACTGTACAGAATTGGGTACCTGCTGCTCTGCCTTTCGCAGGCCCTGAGTTAGAGCATTCCTTTCTCCAATCCAGCTTTGGGCACTGAGGAGAGGGTGGGAGAGGTCTCAGGCCACCAGGCTGTTGGAGGAGCTAAAGAACAACTCAAAAAACAGTTAGCTATGTGTTTGCCCACATGCATGAAGGTATTTGGTTTGCATTTATGAAAACATCTTTTTGTTTTGCCTTAGTTCTGAAGAAGCAGGATGGGAGGCTGAATAAATACTCCAAACTGTCCATTGAAGTAAGAGTTCTTATTAGGTTAAATAACTTAGGAGACTTATTCTTGGCATCTGGCATTTGCAGCCATGTGATACCAACAAACAAATCAACCAAGCAAGGGAACCATGGCAACCAAATGCAGCACACAATGTGACAGCGTAGTCAGCACGCTGATGGCCTCATTGGTGGCCTGGGCAGGTGAGAGTAATCAGGGGGACGTCTAAGACTGAGGGTGGCAGCCAGAAGAGACAGCGTCAGCCGGTTGAGTCAGATATGTCGGGAACCAAAAAAGGTGTAGACATTTGGACTATTCTAGAAAGGTGGGGGGTCTGAACCTGCCCTGTGGAAGGTATAGAGAAAGCTTTGGCTCAGGAGTCTAAAACTCTGAATTCTGGTCCCAGCACTGCTACCAGATCACTGATGACCTTGAGCAAGCTGCCCTTGTCATCCCTCCCCACTTCCCAGGCTTTGTTAACTGTCACTAAAATGAGGCTTGAACGGTGTGATCGCCACAGTCCTGTGCAGAGCTCACGTGAAAACAAACAAAAAGCTTCGGGCACAAGATCAGTATAAACTCTAGGACTGGGAGTTCGGGGAAAGAATTAGGACAACTGACAACTGTGGGTGGAAAGATAGGAGCAGGGAAAGATAGGACCTCTGCCCCAGAGATCATAGTTTACCATTGCTGCTATAACCAATTACCACAAATGGAGTGGCTTAAAACAACACGAGTTGATTCTCCTACGGTTACACTTCTGGAGGTCATAAGTCCAAAATGGGTTTCACTGGGTCAAAAATCAAGGTGTTGGCCAGAGCTGTGCTCCTTTTGGAGGTTCTAGGGGAGAATCATTTCCTTAGCTTTTCTAATTACTTTAGAATTATATTTCCTTACCTTTACTAATTACTAGAAGCATTCATGGGCTCGTGGTCCCTTCCTCCATGTTCAAAGCCAGCAGAGTGGCACTTCCAGTCTCTTCCTGGCTCAGATTCTCTCGTATAAGGACCCTTGTGATTACACTTGGCCCACTGGCTAACCCAGGAAAATCTCCTCAGCTCAGATCCTTAACTTAATCACACATGCAGAGTCCCTTTTACCATGTAAGAGAGCACATTCATAGGTCCCAGGAATTAGGACATGGGCATCTCTGGGGGTTGGGGGCATTATTCTGCCTATAACACCAACCAAAGCCTCCCCCACCCAATGTCTTCCACCTCAGACAATGGTGCCCTCATCTCCCCAAAGCAGAACCTCATCAGCCACTCATAGCAACTGATGCCCCTCATCTTCCACCCCATATCCAATTCATCCTCAAGCCCTGACAATTTAGTCTCCTAAACAGATCTCTAATGTGTTCTTTCCTCATCAGCTCCACCACCATAACCTTAATCTTAGGCACAAACATCTCTCTCCTGGAGCCTGTCTGTTCTCTCAACCTCCACTCTACTTTCCCCTCAGATCATCCTCAACAAATGCAGTCAGAGACTTCAAAACCAAAATCCAGTCCATGTTGCACCCCTGAAGAAAACTTCTTAATGGCCTCCAGATACTCTTAAGTTAAAGGAAAAACTCTAAGAGGCTTACAAAGCCCTGCATGTGAACCTCTGCTGATGCCTTCAGCTTCACCTTCTGCCTCTCCCTCTTACCTACTAAGCTCTACCTTCCTCAGGCCATCTGTCTGTTCTCTGAAAAGGCCAAGTTTTCTGCCCCCTCAGGGCCCTTGCATATGCCAATCCCACATCCTAAAATGCCCTTGACCATCCCTTTGCCCCTCTGTCTTTGAACCTCAGTTAAAGCATCAGTCCCTCAGGAAAGCATTTCCCAACTCTGACTCTCTCCCTTCCTCCAAGATCCTTCTGTCAAATACTCTTCAGAGTTCCTTATCCTTTTCTTTCGTAATACTTGCCATTTATGTGACCATCTATTAAAAACCTATCTTTCCTACTATAAAACATATAAAGTTATAAAACTTATAAAATTTTTCTAATTTTATAAACTCTATGAAGGCAGGGGATGTATATATTTTACTCTTTTATGCACCGTATCAATTCTGATGCCTAGGATAATGTGAGCACTCAATATTTGTGGAATGAATGAATGAATACAAGGCGGAGGTGCAGTATAAAGAGGCGGTTTAAATCTCAGGATCTAGAGTCAGACAGATTTAAGTTTAAATCATGGCGCTGCCTCTTATTATTATAGTTGGGTGAAATTAGGCAAGATATTTAGACTCTCTGAGGCTCAGTTTCCTCATCTATGAAATGAGGGTTTTAGTACCTTCCTTAAAGATTTGCTGTGGGGATTAATATAAGGATTTGCAGTTTTCGAATGTATTAAGGGTAGAAATAAATGAAAGCCCTATCATAATACCTTCGCCACTGCAAACAAATGCTGTTGAATTCTACAACTATTCTAACTTCCTTCTGCTGCTTCTGTGATTCCTAATGGGCAGAAGCCGATCCCACAAGAGTTTACCGACGGCTTGGAAGTGAGAGCAGCTGATCCTTGGCACTTGTCTGAAATGGGCTTTTATTCTCAAGTTCTAAAGGACACCAGGATCACCAGGGAGTATACGTTAGAGTCCAGATTTCCAAGCTTCACCTCCAGAGACTCAGATTCATTGAATCTGAGATGGTATTTGGGAATCTGCCTTTTAGTAAGACCCCAGATGATTCTGATGTGGAGAAAGTTCTAGTACAGTCATCCCTTGGTATCCACAGGGGGTTGGTTTCAGGGCCTCCCACAGATGGGAGGATACTCAAAATGCAAGAATACTCAACGCCTTTATATAAAATGGCACAGTATTTGCATATAACCTATGCACATCCTCTCATATACTTTAAATCATCTCTAGATTACTTATAATACCTAACCTAATGTAAATGGTATATAAATAGCTATTATACTATATTTTTATTTGTATTGTTTTTTATTGTATTGTTATTTTTTGTTGTTGTTGGTTTTTTAAAATATTTTTAATCTGAAGTTGGTTGAATCCATGGATGTAGAACCACGGACACAGAGGTCCAATTATATGTACGATTACTCAGACTGACTCAGATACCAACCCTTTCCCTAACTCCCCCAGCAGAATCCATCCTTCATCCTCTCTGCCTGGCAGTATTTTGCCTGGTATCTCAGCAGTAGCTCCTCTTATACATCTGTCTCCAAACCAGCTTGTGAACTCCTTCCAGACAGGGACTGTGCCTTATTCATCCACGTAGCCCCAGAACCTAGCACAGCACCTGAAATGTAGTAAGTGAAATCTCACTCTTGATTTCTGCACCCCTAACCTGCTGTCCCTACTGTGTTCCCCACCGTAGTAACTGATAACATCATTTAGTTGTTTAGATCAAAAACCTGGGCGTCATCCTGACTTCTCTCTCTGAAAAGCCGCATCCAATCCGTCAGTGAGCCCTGTTGGCTTTACCTACAAAAATGTCCAGAATCCAACCACTCTTGCCGCCTCCCTTCTGCACGTGCTGGCCCCGCACACCGCGGTCTCTTTCCCATCTACCTGGTCTCGCTGCTTCCACTCTTGTCACCACACAAACCATTCTCAACACAGCAGCTAAGATGAACTCTTTTATTACAGGATGAAATTTTAATACATGTCAGACTACACCTCTGCTGCCCAAAGCTCCAGTGATTTCCCATTTCACTTAGAAGAAAATCTAAGCTCTCACCGTGGCCCATAGGGCCTCGCAGGTTCTGCACCCTCACCACCCGCCTCATCTCCTCTCTCTCCATGCTGTTTTTCCTACTGTTCCTTACATAAATCAAGCCCACTCCTGCCTTGAGGGCTTTTACTTGTCTCAGGAGCAGAGCGCTGCCTGCTTTCCTCACTCACTTCCTTTAGGTCGCTGAGCTTTTCCACCTCAGGGAGATCTAAAGTAGCCACTCCCTTACATCACACTCTGTCACTGAAAACTTGCCTTTCTCTTCTTAACCAAAGAAAGTCGTCTCTAAGGAAAGAGAGAGGGTCAGAGCAGGCTGGACATAGTCAGAACTATTTTTCCTGTTCTCTTGACTTCTTTTGGGTGCAGACCAAATGTTTCTACCATCCTGTTTTTATCTGACTACACTTAAAGTAGAGTTAATAACTGGTAAAACCTTCTAGAATGAAAATAAACAGGTCATCCTCTGGGCCAGAAGTAATCGCAGCAATCACTTTTGATGTTGTCTGTATGTTTTTCTTGCTCAGCAGCTCTGCCTTTGGTGATTCTGAATACAGACATAGTTTAAATCCTTGTTTTCACAGGACTTCTTGGGCCCACTTTATATGCTGAAGTTGGAGACATCATGAAAATTCACTTTAAGAACAAGGCAGACAAGCCGTTAAGCATCCATCCTCAAGGAATTAAGTACAGTAAATTCTCAGAAGGTAAGACGAACTTAATATCCCTCCACCAAGGGAAAATACACAACTCTTTAATACCAGTGTCAAACATTTAAAACCATATTGTTAACCATGTGTTGTTAGAGAAAACTCCTTTATTACAACTGCTACTTATCAAAATTGTTGCTGCTATAAGTTTCAAGAGAAGAAACCAAAAAGGTTCTG
This sequence comes from Avahi laniger, assembly GCA_963575035.1. Taxonomy (NCBI): domain Eukaryota; kingdom Metazoa; phylum Chordata; class Mammalia; order Primates; family Indriidae; genus Avahi; species Avahi laniger. The sequence goes on along the minus strand of CAUYSK010090455.1, from coordinate 88,053 downwards.
GAGTCCTGTAGATACCCATTTTTTACTAGGTTCTTGTTCCTTAATAGTTGGGTGGGCAAGTTACCTAATCTTCCTCAATTCCAATACATTCATCTCAAAAGGAGAATAATGATACACATATTGCAAGATGGTTTAAGTCAAGGGTCAGTAAACTTATCTGTAAAGGGCCAGATAGTAAATATTTTTGGCTTTGCAGGCCGTAGGATATCTGTTGCAACTGCTCAACTCTGCCTTCTAGTACAAAAGCAGCCATAGACACTATGTAAATGAACAAGCATGGCTGTGTCCCAATAAAACTTTATTTACAAAAACAGGCAGCTGGCTGGATTTGGCCCATGCATGAGCCATTGTCACAGTGACATGGGACTAGCCTGACATAGGCTAACCGGCACACAGATGACACTCAATAAGTGGTGTTTGGGGGGGTGGTCCTAGAAGGAATATTGGAATTTTGGACATAGTGATTAAGAACATAAGCTTTGAAGGCAGACTTAGGTTCAAATTTTAGCTTTATAATTTCTGGTTCTATGATCTTAGCATCTCGGAGCCTCAGTTTTCTCATCTGTAAAATGGAAATGATTATGCCCACCTGTGAGATGGCTGGAGGATTAAACGATATCATTTAGGTAGTATATTAAACATGGTTCCTGATAAGCCCTCAATAAATAATGATGATAATAATGATGACAATAATGGCAATGATCATAAAGATGATGGCGATGAAAGTTACTTCATCAGCCACTGGATAGTAAGTACCTGTTGTTAATATTGTTTTAATTATTCCCGTTATGCTGATGATGAGATCATAATAACCCTAGTAGAGTTCTGTCAGGCACTGGTATAATAAATGTATCCATATTGTCATAGTTGTTGGTATAATAATATTTTTAAATAACTCCAAACTTCTCATGGTTCATAAATATCCTTCCTTCTCCCACATGTTCCAGCCATCATCCCTTTGCAGAGAGAATTGAGTAGGAGAGTGGTTTACAGTGCAGGTTTTGGAACTAGACTGACAGGTGCAAATCTTAGCTTGGATACTTATTAGCTATGTGACTTGTGGAAAGTTATTTAACTTCTCTGTGTCTCATCTTTCTCATCTGAAAAAGGGAGATAATAATCATATCTATCTCATACAAGTTTGTTGGCATGAAATTTTAGAACAATGCCTAGCATATCATAAGCACTCAATAAATATTATCTATGATAGTAAAGATGATTCTTCAATCAAAATGTATACAAGTAATTTAATATTTATCTAAAAACTTGTTAATTAGAAAGTGATTTTTATATTTATTATTCCCAATGTAAATTGTTGTCAAACTCATTCCCCCTAAAGTATAAGTGACTGATAATAGGTTGGTGAGTTACCTTCCCCGGGAGTATTTGCATTAGCACTTAATCTTTGGCTTGAGAAAAAACAGTGAAGCATTAATTGTGAAATTTCAGACATCTTCAAAGGCGAATTTGGTAAGACTATGAGCAAGATAGTGTGCACAGGAGTTTCTCCTATGTTCCTAAAATCATACAGTGACGTAATGAACAACCACCTAACCTACTTATGAGGCTTCCAGATGATTGCACAGTAGTTTAGCAATATGGAACAGGAGGGAAGAAACCCCAAAATGTCAAAATGTCACAAGCAGGTTCCACTTTAAATAAGGGAAGAAGTAAGAGTTGTAGACTTTGTATCCAAGCTGGGCTGTTTGCACAGCCAATGAACTTTGCAACATCATCCCTTTCCTTTACTGTTTATTTGTCCCTATATCCCCCTGTGGCCAGCAATCATTTATGAGCAATTGCTTAAATCCTCCCACTCCTTTCACTGGAGATCTGATTATTGGTGTACAATATTGCCTTGGGTCCCGTACATCTGAGAAAGGTAAATATATATTGGAAGGAAAAGTAAATTTTTTCTCAGAAATGAGATGCAAATCTAGTAAATAGACAGTGTCCTTCGTGGAAAAAGACAAGTCTTCTGTTCATTTTATCATGCCCTCTGCATTAAAATAAAACATCCTCTTCTTCATGTCTGACACTCACCCTCCCACATAGCCTCCCTCTACGGTTTGAGCTACTTTTTCAGGAGTGGGGATAAACTAACTCCATGCTGAGCTAGCCACATGAATATTCAGATTTCTCTGTCTCAGAGGTAGACATTTAAGAGATGGATGGTAGGGAATTGAGACAATAGGCTTGAGAAACCACCATAATACATAAGACAAGACTGGGTAGTCTTTTTTGACAGGATGGGCAAATCATGATTTGTAAAAACAATTACAAGGACATTTCCTTTAATAATGTAATTAATAAGAATATGTCTTCAAAGCAGGAAATAAAATACCTGCAACTGTACCTAATCATTTTAAAATGTTTTATTACTAAAAGAGTTTCGATTTGAGGTTAAATTTTCAGAAACTATAACCAGTATGTAATGAATTGTTTATTTGTAACACCACATCTTCGCATAAATTTTGTTGTTCAACAAGATTTTCAAAGTTTTTTTAGTCAATTACCTTTAAAAAGCTTGTTTCATAGTAAATTTAATATTCTTTTATTTGATTTACATTCTCATATTTTAAATGTATTCTACCACAAAATTAGCTCTGTAATATTTAGCCATCTGCTGGTAAACCAATTCTCTGAATAAAACATGTTTGCCACCAGAGATTGTTCCTTGCATCTAAATGTTGCCAAATTCTCCATATGAAAACTTAGTCTTCTAGATTTTTCCAAAACATTTTGTGCTTGACATAACGTAGGTGATTATATTTTTCACTTTTCATCTGGATACTCTGGCCTTACATAGACACTTCCTTGAGTATATGATAAACACCTGAAACAAACTGTAATAGCTAATATAATAATTCTCATAAGTCACAAAAATGTGAGCTCCCCTTCCAAAGAGACTTGCTAGCCCTGTGCTATGGACTCAAGCTCTTTAAAAAACATTAATTGCCCTTTGCCTAAATTGTAGCTTCTAAAAGAATGTTCTGAATCTTTGAATGCACTGAAGCATTCACTAAATTTATTAAATGGAAAGGAAAAGAGTTTTTCACAAAAATAAGTAACAAAGGAAGATTTACTGAATGAGGATCCTAACGGGTAACCAAAAAGTCTCTTTATGTAACTTTGCTTTCCCAAAGCTTGTACATACCATTTTATATTAAAAAAAAATACTTAGAATCTTTTAGCAAATAATTAGTTCCTCATGACAAGAGTAAACAAATTACAAAGCTGACTATCGACTGAGCAGGAAGTGACCAGAACAGAGTAAATATAAAATGAAGGGCTATTCTTGTGTAAAGAATTTATTCTAGCAAGAAGCTGAACAAGAACTTCCTGTGCTCTAGCACAATAGTCGTCCCTGTCCATTTCCTCTTCTTCACGGTTTAGATTTTTAACTTTTTATGTTGATTACAAAGTCAAAATCAGATTCACCAAAAATGTATTTCATAAATGCTGCCTCTAAATAGCTGTTTATATTTCATATATTATGTAGGTTGCAAAGTCAAAGATGCAACATGTCTGTTTGATTCTAGACTAAAGGTAAAATAATTTGAAGTGAGAAGAATAAAAGCATTGTTAAAATTATCCCCCAACTATCTCATTAGTAGTCCTCACTTAGTATAATTGCAGAATATGCCCCATGTACAAATCCATATTGTTCACTATTTGTTTTTTGTTTTTTTACCATGTTCCCTATCATCCTGAACACTATTTGTTTTAAGATGTCCATAATTCACCTTTTAGTAGTAAATTTAATTAAAATCACTCATTTAATTATTTGAAATTTATCTTATATTTAATTGATAGGTGAATGTGAAATTCTGACTAATTTACCTTAGTAAACTACATGGACATTACTTTGTGTGACTAGAGCAACCTTTCACTATCCATATGTATATCAAAACATCATGTTGTACATAAACATATATAATAATTTCTTTAAAAAAACTATGTGTTAAAATAAATCTAGATGTGAAACACTGATCATTCAAAAATAAGTTTGATATCATTAGAAAATCAGTCACACTGCTATAACTAGCACAAGAGTTATGGCATCTTAGGTAATTCTTAGATATTTATGTTGTTTCGTCCTCACTGTGTTCTAATTGTGGCCTCTGCACTGAGTGACCCTAGCAGAAATCTAGAAATAAAACCCATCACAACTAGGGTAGCAACACGTGCCCTGCTGTTGATTATTAGGCTGAGCTACTCAGGAGCTCAGGCTGCATCTTCTTAAATTTGTACCTTGGCACTTAGCACAGAGCCTGGAACATAGTGGATGACGATGATGATGTTGTTCATCATTGCTGAACTGAGGGACTGCGGACTGATTAGAAAGTAAGAACTATGCATTATTTTCCCCTTGCTCTAAAATTTCTTGATTTTGCTGGTCTTATCACCAGTTTTTATCACCTTTAGAATAGATATATCACTGCAATGGAGTGGATATTTGTGTCCTCCCAAAATTCATATGTTGAAATCCTAACCCCCAGTGTGACGGTATTAGGAGGGTGGGGACTTTGAGAGGAATTAGATCAGGAGAGTAGAGCCCTCATGATGGGGTTAGCACCCTTACAGAGGGACCCCAGAGAGCTCTCTTGCCCTTTTCCACCATGTGAGGATACAAGAAGACAGCAATCTGCAACCTAGAAGAGGAAGCTCACTAAAACCCAGTCATGCTGGCACCCTGATTTCAGACTTGCAGCCTCCAGAACCATGAGACATTAGTGTCTGTTGTTTACAAGTCACCCACTCCAGGGTGCTATGTTATAACGGCCCAAACCAAGACAGTCACATATGTTATAAGAACTCAAAATCACTTAAGATATATCTTAACCAAAGTAAAACATAAAGAAAAGAGGCTGTATTAATTGCGAAATGGCTGGGAAAGGAAATACTTAGCCAAAATGCTGAAGCGTATTCCCACAGGCTGCGGCAGCATTTGTTAGGAGCCAGACGTTTCACATACATTTTCCAGTCCTCATAACCCATCAAAAAGGATAATGCTATCTCTATATAAAGGATTATATTATCTTAAATTATGAGTGATAAAAGAGGCTAAAAGGGATGTTAAGAAACTTTTTGGAGATCTGAATGATAAGAAGGAGCCAGTCATGCTAGGACTTTAAGGGAAAGTGTTTCTGGCAGAGGGAACAGCAAAAGCAGAGACCCGGTGGTGGAAATAAGCTTGGTTTTTCAAAGAACAGAAAGAGCCAATGTGGCCGGAGTGAAATGAACAAATAGGTGTGACATGTCAGGGAGGCCTTGGTAAAGGAGTCTAGAGCTCCAGTGAGACATTTGGACTTTAAAAAGACATTTGGGAGTCCATAATATTCAGCTAAGAGTTCTCGGATTCTTGGTGATTTGTTTGAAGCTAATACTTGGCTAGAACAGAAACATGTGAGGATACAAGAAGATGTCCATCTGCAAACCAGGAAGAGGGCCCTCACCAGACACTGGATCTGCTGGCACCTTGATCTTGGACTTCCCAGCCTCCAGACTGTGAGAAATAAATATTTGTTTTTCAAACCAAAAAAGAAGAAATTTTCCCGAGTTCACATAGTTAGCAAGTGATATAACCAAGACAGCACAACTCTGCCCCCAAAGTTCATGTACTTTCTCCCACGATTTAGCAGGAAAAATACCATTAATCATGTAATCTCATAAATATTTAATGATAAACTGTGATGAATGCTGTAAAAAAAAAAACATGTATCACAATCAGAGATCAAGGAAGGTATAAGCTGACATTTATTCTGACATCTGAAAGATGAGCAAGCATTCATCCAGAAACAGAAAGGGAGGAAGAACTTCAAATGTTATCTTTTACTCTGCAAAGAACATCACTTTTTGTTCTTTTGAGAGTTTGTGAAGGCAGTGGAAAGAATATCATTTTCTGCTATAGAAACACCCTATGATGTTTTAATAGTTGGGTCAGTGGAAGCTCTAGAAACATGATTTTTTAACTTCATGAGGCTGTGTAGCACGAAATGTTGAATAAGGACTGGCATACTTGATTCAAGATCATGCAACTCAACAACTAGCCATGCTAGTTCCAGCTCATACACAAGGTTGACCTGAGAGGGCAGCTCTCCTTATCAGTCCTGTTTGTGCTTTGCTACCAAAGCTCTTTTGTAACTTTTCAGAGATAATGCTCCCTGTTTATCAGTGGAGACTGTTCCTCAAAAACTTTTTTTTCCTCCTTCTTTAGATTAGAATAATGTTATAACTCACAGGAAGTTATTTAAGCTTTTATCATTTCTCAGCTTCTGATAATTTTAACAGTTAAATCCTCTTTATCATCAAAATGCAAGTTCAGCCCATAGTATGCGTCGTTTATCAGTATCAAGCCATTTTGGGGGAGGGAAAAAAAAGACACAACAGAGTCCAATGTTAAGCTTTACCCTAATGCAATGGTCACAAACTCAGATGCCTAAAGTAGCCAGGCGAGTAATTCAATGAAAAAGTGGGTCCAGTAAGGGATTGGTGATCAAAAAGAAGAAGAGAGCAGCCAAGACCCAGGTCCAGCCAAATTCTGTGCAGGAGTTTGGTCCTATTGTTATCAGATCTCCAGGGTTTTTGTTTTTTGTGCTTTGTTTGTTAAAGAGAACCCAACAATCCAGATTCTTAGATAATATCTCCAGATTTTTAATGTTGGCATTTAATCTGTTTGCAATCCTAACACAACACACATAAGAGCTATGATTTGGTTACCTTGGCTTTAGCCCATAGGACCTTGAATCTTAGGAGTGCAATAAATATTCACTGAGCATCTTCTCTGTGCTCATGTTCCATGCTTCTCCAGGTACTGCGGAAGGCACCAGAGATACTAGACAAAGACAATGTAGTACTTTCCCTTGAGGAGCTCACACTCTGGTGACCAAAATATGCAGGATGTAAATAATTATAATGTAGTAGGAGAAAATGAAATTAATCATATAATCTGATAAACAATTACACATTGTGATGAGTGCTGTAAAAGGAAAAAACTACGTAGCAGAATCAGAGATGATGGAAGGAGTAAGCTGACGTTTAAGTTGAAATCTGAAAGGTGAGCACACATTTATCAAAAGGAAAAAAAAGGAGGAAGAGTGCTCTAGGCAGGGGGAATATATCCACAAAGACTGTGAGGTAGGATAGAACTTGGTATGTCTGGAGAACTGACAGGGAGCCTGAGTGACTGATACATAGTAAACAAGGGAAAGAATCACATATGATAAGACTGGAGAGAAGTAGGGGTAAATCATACATGGACCTGTGGTCCATGTTAAGGATTTTGTCAATAAGTAAAGTCTAGATATACCTACTACTTTTGCATCTTACGGCTTCCATGTTCAGAATCTTATGTAGTACAATAATGCACAACATTGCAGTACGTAAATGCCCCATTGATGACTGTATGTGCCTTTTTCCCCACTCCTACCTGGAGAGCCCAAACATAGGCTGATGCCCTATAAACTCATGCAAAGTGTTTTGAGTGGAATAGATTTTCCAAAGAGGAGGTGGGGGAAGGTGCAGTTAAACAAGGGAAGCTGATTTTGCTGCAATATAAAAATAGTTCATATAGAAATTTAGCATCTCAGACTTTGGCTTCTGAACATGAGGGACCAGATTTACCCTTTTTCTTAACAACTAGCCAGGCAGAAAAAATATATGAAACAAAAATACGAAACGAAGGTTTTCAGACATTGAATAACAGGCAAGTCAAGAGAGTGACCTGTGAGAGAAGAGTAACAAACCAGGTGGGCCCTGTGAGAACCCAAGCTCAGGCTTAAAGAGAGTTTTCAGGGAATAGCATAAGGATGGTCAGCTCAGTCTCTATAAGCTGAGAAAATAGAGTTTGGACTTTAGAGAAGCCAAAGTGGCTGGAATTCTTAATTTGAACAGCAGAGTCCTAGAGAGGACCCTGGAAAATTAACTTGCTAAACTGTAATTTACAAGTAACATTTCTTATTCTTCCCATCACGATGGCATCAACAACTTTATAACTACATGGGCGTAGACATAGATATATGTGAATCTTTCCAAATAATAAAGGTTCACTGTGGAAAGGTATGTATATCTCTAGAGAGCTTATCTTAGTTTCCCCTAGATTTAAGGGTGGTGAAAAAGTAGTCCTTAGAAACTTCCCAGCTGTCTTCATGGCTTTTACTTCTCCAGGTGCTTCTTACCCTGACCACACATCCCCTGTGGAGAAGATGGATGATGCTATAGCTCCAGGCCAAGAATATACATATGAGTGGATTATTAGTGAGGACAGTGGACCTACCCACGATGACCCTCCCTGCCTCACTCATATCTATTATTCCCATGAGAATCTGGTACAAGACTTCAACTCTGGACTGATTGGACCTCTGCTTATCTGTAAAAAAGGTAAAAACAACAAAAAAGACTTAACAACAACAAAGATGTTGGAACAGTAAGGAGTTCTATAATGGGACGAGGCTTGTGAGCATCTTGACAACTTCTTGTACCTCAAGCAGAGAAAGAGAGTGCAGAGACCAGATCACTGTTTGATAAGAGAAAAAATATCTGCTATTTGAGGGCTTGGATCCCTCTTTGTTTCTTGTAATTCCTCCACAATCTTAATCCTGAAACTTCTCCCAGATAAATTCCTGTTCGAGAGCATGTTCTGATGCCAGGCTTGTATGATCTGTAACATCTACCTCAAGGACAAAGTCTTTTTGAAAGTGCACTGGCCTATATTCTGATGGGAGAGCTCTTGGAAAGAACTTTTGCTAACATACCTGACATATCTGAGGTTTGGGTTGGTAATTTGGTCTATAAATACATGAAACTCCAGCTTCCTTTCTCACAAACAAACTGAACACTTTGGGTGGTAGGTTTCAAACATACTCAACTGGCTTTATAAGGAATTGTATTGGCTGGGCTTCTTACAGGGAAGCTTGGATTTTACCCCAAGAGAATTTAGGTCATCTTTCATTAAAATAAGCAAACAACCACAATGAACTGTGTCATGGGAAATAATGTGATGGACTCGCCATCACACAGACCATATCCACATACCTTCCCAATGTATTTATCAATTATACAAGTATATTTTTTCATTGCACAGTATATAGAAGATACTGTGATGGCACTAAAAAAGTTTAAAACTAATAAAAGGCTCTTTTTTCATTTTACCATCAACAGAATTTTTTCCTCATATGAGAATGGATTAATCCTGATACTTCCAACCAATCCTCTAGTGCCCCATTTCACATACGAAGAAGATGATAGCATTAAACTCGAGGTGTGATCCTTTTACCAACTCAGCTAAGGTACCTACATGTTGGCTTATTGAGACTGGAGGAAAAAGATACTTTTACAGAGCATTGACAGTCATCAAATGGTTTCTTTCTGCACCAGATAAAATTTACCTTTAAAGCCCTGTTCCCCAAGGCGACAAGTTGCCAAGGAAAACAATATGGCACCAAAATTTTAATAACCCTCCAACCATGTTACTGATAAAGATGCTGTTTTCAGAAATAAGAACTACTTCAAATTGATATCATTGTGATTGGTTGCTTGTCCTAAACTCTCTGTTATCTAGGAAAGCTGATGAGAGTATTGTACCTGGGATGTTCTTGAAAACATGTATTTTCCTTCACAGGCACCCTAAGTGAGGATGGGACTCAGAAGATGTTTGAGAAGCAACTTGTGCTGCTGTTTGCTGTGTTTGACGAAAGCAAGAGCTGGAGCCAGTCATCGTCACTAATGTACACTGTCAATGGCTATGTGAATGGGACGATGCCAGGTAATTGTTTTCTTCAAAGCACGAGGGAAGTTGACCAGACACATTGTTTTGCAACTCCTTAGCAGAAAGGTAATGTAATCCAGTGCAGCAGTTCTCAAGATTTTGTCATCATTTAAAAAAAAAAACAGAAAATACAACAGACAAATTAGAAGCTGGATAAGAGAAGGAATGTGCAGCCTTATGAGGTGTAGTAATCTGAGTGGGTTTCACCTTGGCCTGCACCTCCAAAAAGACCTCCAGGCTATCAGCTGAGTCTCTCTCCACTAGCTCTATGATCCCTACTATATGGTGACCATGCCTCCTTCTACTGAAGTTCAAGGTCAATCCCTAGCAGGAAGGGTTGGCAGGAAGAATGCAATAAAGACACTTGCAGTGAAGATGAACAGGAGATTAGGAGTAATCCCCAACACACAAAAATACTGCTAGCATTTCAAAAAGTGATGAATGAGTAATATTCAATGGCATGTAGGATGTTTTCTCTTTCCATTTGCATGTAGACTCTTGTGAGAAAGCAAAGTCATACATAGCAACTGTTAAAAGGAAAAACAACTAACTTCCACCTAGACCACACCATTTCTATTTAATACTCCTCTCCGGTAGAACTGACTTATAACTAAGGTTCCAGGGTATATGGCACCAGCCTGAGGGAAAAAATGGAAAAATGGAAAATCACTTTATTAATAAACAAACATATTTCAATACATTAAACTTTGTAGAGATTGTTCTCTAATATCTGACAGGCACAATGGCTTCACTTACTCAAAAACAAATATCATTAAGAGTTGAGGTCTATGTATTGCTTTTAAATTGATTCTATTTCATTTGATTCCGTCTTTTACTTGGATTATTAAAAACATACTCATATGACTCTGGGTATTGATTCTGAGTTCTAATACCAGGAGTCTGCAAACCTGGGGCTTAGATAACTGCCCTCTACCTTGGGAGTTCGGAATTCAAACCTCACTCACTACTCTAGTGTGGTCCTTGGAAATTAGTTGCCTCAATACGCTTACTTACAAAAATGGACTAACCATCTATCCTAACATCTATTTCCTGGCAGAATGAACAATCTGTGTAAACATATTGCAGCCAAAAAAGAAACAAAGCCATATACACATAAATAAAAATTAATAACTTGATCAGAGCAGAGAGTTTATGAATTCATAGTTGAAAAAGAATAATTGGGGGTCAGAGGGACAAAGCAGGGAAACATCATCAGTAGAAACTGACAATAGTTAATGCTTGTAAAACCATTTGCCTTATGGAGCAATATAAATTGAATAAATATGATAAATGCTAATACAGATGTGTTCATTGCTGAATTCAATATGAGCATTTCTTTGGGGGTGGATAAATGTTTCCACCAAGGCCTCCTACTTTCTAGCTTCTGTTCTCACCAGTGATACCAGGAATCCCTGTCTTGTTACCATAGCCTCCTAAAAAAGACAAACCCAGGCCAGAGTAAGGGACTGATTATCTGCCCCATTATATAGTATCTAGTGATTATGGATCTGAAATTTAAAATCTAAGCCTAGAAGCCAGTGTTGGAGTCTCCCGTGAGCAAATGAGCATTTTCTCAGTTGTTATGGGAGCAAAGGAACAAAACCAGGCTCTTGTGCTCAGTTATCATTACTTCATCCATGAAAAGCTCCTAGTGGCCCATCATAACAAGGGCTTGTCCACTGCATTTTAAGGTGAGTGTTTAACACACATAGTATTTCATTGACTTGTCATTAAAATCATCAGAAAGTGAGTAAAGAAGCAACAGAAAATCCTCACATCATCTTCACATCCTCTGTCCCAGAGGCAGAGCTTTGACCTCTACCGAACCTTGATAATGAGGCCCTTGAGCTCAGCCCTATTAGAGGTTCTGGTGACTCCTTCCAGCTAAGACCAGATTGGTGTGACCCAATGTAGCAGGCTCTCAATACATATTTGGTGAGTAAATGTTTGATCACAGAGTACTGGACTAAATATATGTTTTGGCCTCTGTCCCTCCCTCTCTCTCAGATATAACGATTTGTGCCCGTGATCACGTCAGCTGGCATCTGATTGGAATGAGCTCTGGGCCGGAAATGTTCTCCATTCATTTCAACGGCCAGGTCCTGGAGCAAAACCATCATAAAGTCTCAGCCATCACCCTCGTCAGCGCTACATCCACCACTGCAAATATGACTGTGAGCACAGAGGGAAGGTGGATTATATCTTCTCTCACCCCAAAACATTTACAAGGCAAGAAACTCTTCTGACAGTCTTACTTCGGGATGTAGGCTCCTTTCTTCCCAAGCACTATCTCCCTCCTTTTCCTTTGCCCTTTTAAGCCACCTGCACCCTAGACATACCTGCCTAAGTTCCTAACACCAGAGTTTAGATACTTTGCTCTTAGACTAATAATCCATTGGTTGGGGATGGAGGAAGTGAAGGAATTGACAAAGATTTTTTAAAATGAAGCAAAAGCTGAAGAGGTCTCAACTTCCTCAAAAAGAGGAAGGAAACAAATGTATACACAGAGGTATTCTTTCTTGGAGATATGTCATACATAGCCAAAGGAAAAGACCTAGATGTTAGAACAAGACAAACATCTGCAAATTTACAGAAGCACCAAGTTACAGAAAGCATAAAAGTTTTAACATGAAAAATTTAGCCTTTGGAGTGAAATAAACACAAAGCTTAGCACAGAGAGGAACTTAATGAATGTGTGTTGAATGGATAGTACAAAATGTCTAAACAGCTGAGGGTTGGGCTTTAAGGAACATCAGTGAATTCAGGTGGGGAAAAAAAAAATAAGCCCAAGTTGTTACGTGGTATCATGTAAACAAAATAACTAATTGCTTTACTATACATTTTTGCCTTAAAATTGTTGGGAGAAGGGTTCATGTAAACAGAGACTAAAATTTAAGTTAATGATTTCACTATAGAAAACCATTTTGTTACCAAAATGATGTATAAGCAACACATATGAAGAAGAGATACTTCATGAGATCATTTTATGTTTTTTTCACATTGAGCAGTCAAAATGATACTTGAAGTAATGAAATTGTCCCAATATCCCTGGAAGATAGAGTTCCTAATAATAATAAAGCAACTATAAAGCTAATATTTATTGAAGATAAGTGATTTATGTATTGTTATTTAATTCTAAACAATAATTTCATTAAGAAAGTATTAGTGTTATCTTCATTTTACAGATAAAGGAACAGATGACAGGAAAAATGAGAATTCAACAAGACCTAAGTCACAGAATTTTAAGGGGCTGGAAATGCTAAGCAAACGTCCTGTTCCAGAAGAAACAAAAGCAATCTTTCCAAGCTTTTTTCCTAACTCTTCCTGCCTTTCCCCTGCTTTTTCATTCTTCATCCCTTCTGCACTCCACTGAAAGTGTTCCAAATCAAAAAGTTACCTAAGCATTACTTTCCCTGTTATTATGTAAACCTTCCAAAATTGATTTAAAAGGTATGCATTTTGATCAATCATAACTTCTCTCAAATTCTTTCACTGTCTTTATATCATAACTCAGCTGGGATGCAGGCTTACATCAACATTAAAAACTGCCCAAAGAAAACCAGAATGCCTAAGAAAATGACTCTTGAGCAAAGGCGGCACATTAAGAGGTGGGAATACTTCATTGCTGCAGAAGAAGTCATTTGGGACTATGCGCCTATAGTACCAGCAAATATGGACAAGTGAGTCGTCGGGGTTTGTGGCACTGTGCAGAGGTTCGAGACATGTCCCACAGGGTCCTAGATATGCAATGATGCAATGTCAGGGTAGACGGCTCTCAAAGGGACACATGTCTTGGTTTCCATTCAAGTCTTTTTATCCAAATTAATCTTGAATAACCCCAAACTCACCAGGGAATTTAGCCTGATAATAATTGTAGTAATAATAACAGCAGCTACCACTTGTTGAATGCTTGCCATTGCCAACCACTGTATTAAACTCTTTCTAAGAGTCTAACTTCAACTCTACAAATTAGATGCTGCTCTTTTTTTATATAGATAAGGAAATAGGTTAGAAAAATTAAGAAATTTGGAGATTCAAATAGCTCTTAAACACTTGAAAAGTTATTCACGTTCACTCATAATAAGAGAAATGCAAATTGAACTTCACTGGAATACTATTTTTTACCTATCAGACTCACAAGTCCAGATGACATCATCTGTTGGCAAGGCTGTGAGATATAAGCACTGTCATACATTGCCGGTGGAAGAGTAAATTGGTGAAGGCATTCTGGAGGATAATTTGGCAATATGTATAAAAGTTATAAATACATGTACCCTTTGGCCCACCAATCTCACTCTGGGAATCTGTCTACTTGTTCACAGGTGAAATGATGTATGTGCAGGGTATTTACTGCTGTGCTGTTAGTACTAGCAAAAGATTGGAAACAACCCAAAATGTCTACCAAGAAAGCTAATTTAATAAATTATGGTATATTCATACAATGGAATATTATACATCTGCGAAAATGATGTGAACACTCTCTATGTATTAATACAAAAGGTTCTCCAAGACATATTATTAAGTTAAAAAGTCAAGTTGTAGTACAGTGTATAAATAGCTGCATTTTATTAAAGGAGTGGGGGATGAAATATTTATATTTGCTTATTTGCAAGAGATATTTGCACATATTTGCATAAAGATATTCTAGAATTATAGACATGAAATTAATGTAAAGGACTACCTAGAAAATTCAGGGAGAATTAGGGAATTCAAGTTGAGGGGTATCAGATGTGAGTGAGAGTTTTCACTGGAATAAAAATCATGTGAATGTATTTCCTATTCAAAAAATTAAACTAAGAAAAAGAGAGAGAGAGAGAGAAAAGACTTCGCCAAGATTATATAATTAGTAACAGAGCTGAGATGGGAATCTAAGACTTTTTGGCAACAGTCAGTGTTTTTCACTGTGCAAAATAAATGCATAAAATAGTTACTCTAACATGAAGCTTCTGCTTTTGCAAACGAGGGCAATAAAGTGGGCAGGAGAAAAGTGGTTCAAGTTGCTTTCCCCAAATTATTTATTCCAGTGCTACAGCAGATGGGTGAAGGAGGCTGCTTTTCAGTCAGCACCCAAGACTGGGTGGATGGTGGAAGGATAGCCCAACAGCACAGAATCGTGACTAATAAAGATAGTGAAAGCTTCCTCGGGTGGAAAAGTGCTTTCAGAGATTGAGAAATATTTAGAAAGCCAATAAGGTATCATGGATTAAGTGCTAGGAAAGACTTTAGAAAAATTCTTGGTATATCCTATCCTTTCAGCCAATGTACACTTTTTGCAAGAGATATTTAAGGTCTGCTATAGCAATGAGAGTGACAGGAAGATCTAAGAAGCTACTTCTAACTACTTACCTGTGACTTTATCAGTGATGTAGGGACAACTCAGAGGTTTCCAGTTTTCCAACTGGATAGAAAACATTGGGACTTTGCAAACTACATTAAGAATTTTTAGAGAACTAGCATTTTAGCTAATCTAAGAACAGAACTTCTAAGCCCAAGGGTTTCTTCATCCTACTGAGGTCTCTATTTCAGAAAGTAGTTTCATGTTTTTTTAATTTCATTTTACTTTAAGAAAATACAGGTCTCTGCACTTGGATAATTTCTCAAACCAAATTGGAAAACATTATAAGAAAGTTGTTTACAAACAGTACGAAGATGAGTCCTTCACCAAACGTGAAGAGAATCCCAACATCAAAGAAGATGGGATTTTGGGTCCTGTTATCAGAGCCCAGGTCAGAGACACCCTCAAAGTAAGTAACAGAAATACAGAACCATGGAAGGAATTAAATAGCCAAAGATCATAGAGTACCTCGTTATTTGTTCATTTTTTAAAAGAAAAAGATGTTCGTGTAATTTAAAATTCAAATGCAGCTTTTAGTTTATATTTAGTATTTGCATTTATTTGTAGCCTACTCAATATTACTCAGTATCTGAGACAGTTTATCAAATTATAAAAGAATAAACAAATAGTTGATGTATTAAGAATTAGAGTAAGGGATAATATGGGAACAGAAAAAATAAAGCCATAGGTAAGTGTAATAAAATACAGACCGTATGATCCTACAAGGCTGTCTGCAAATTTTGTTCTAAGCTTTACAGCAGCCAAAGTAAAAAAGGAAATATTTCAGGGTAAGATTTACAGCATCCATCAAGGAAGCACACTTTTCCCTGGTACTGAGACCTAAGAGGAATTTCTTCCACGGATCCCTCAAAAGAGGGTGCTGTGTGTGCAGTGGATGGCGTCCTTGACAAATTCCTGTAATTCATATAACAGATAAAAAGTTGCATAGTTTTTTAAAATAATGTTTCTCATTGTAGCTGAGACCATATCAGTAAACACAGTGAAGCAAAAATCATTCTTTAATGTGGTCTAGCTATGCAGCTCTCTCATGATCTGTTTCTGGTGAAGGTAAACTTAGATATGTATCAAGAGCATGGAGTTTTCCTCAGACAATTCTCCTGAAATATTATGTCACATCTCCAAGATAGATAATAGCTGGACAGTAGAGAATTAAAGGTTACCATCTTTGGCAAGCTCCTAGAATGCTGATAGTCTACAGATTAAGGAGGATTCAAATTCTTTGACAATCAACTAAGTAGAAGATAAGGTTAAGGTTCTCTTTTGAAGATTAAAGAGCCTAACTAGGACTCCTATGTGAATAATGCCCCTGACCAGGCCTATTCTATTCATTGAAAAATAACAAAAGGATAGAAGCAGCCTTTCTCTGGGCCTCTTTCCCTTCACCCACTTTTGATCCCTTGTAGGCCTCCTTAGCAAATATAAACCTACCTTATTGGGAATTTAGGATCTGGCTACTTATGT
The DNA here is from genome assembly GCA_963575035.1 of Avahi laniger. Taxonomy (NCBI): domain Eukaryota; kingdom Metazoa; phylum Chordata; class Mammalia; order Primates; family Indriidae; genus Avahi; species Avahi laniger. The sequence continues at coordinate 71,467 of CAUYSK010090455.1, read as the reverse complement.
GTGCCCCTCAAGAACATGGCTTTAAAGTCAGTGTCCTGGGAGATCTGGTGGGCAGGAGAAGGGGATCGTGGTCTAGAGATGAGAAGGAGCAGATTCAAAGTGGGATGTGGTCCAAGCTGAAGGAGGGTGGAGGGGCATGGGGACCACCTTGGGAGGGTGATACTGTGAGGAAAATGTCATTTCTCCTACCTGTCCTCTAAGGTCAGATTTCTGTTTCCATTCTCCACCTTAATGTGCGCGTGAAACTCTCTGGCAAATGTTCCTTTCAGGTAATGCAGGGATGTTGCTGCTCAAACAAACAGAACTAATTTTCCCACTGTGTGTATGTGCGCGCGCACACACACACACACACACACACACACACACACACACACCATCCAAAAGGTTAATGTGCAAAGCTAGCATCCTATTTTAGTTCTAATGATCGACCTTAAATCCTAAAATAAACTTGATGTAACTTTGCAGATCACATTCAAAAATATGGCCAGCCGTCCCTATAGCATTTACCCTCATGGAGTGACCTTCTCTCCTTACGAAGATGGAGTCAACTCTTCCTCCACCTCAGGTTTGAATCTCTCACTTCTACTGAATCGAACGAGTGAACTCTAAGAGGCTGCCATATTTCTCTACTGTCCTCTTTGCCCAGTGGTATGATTAGAGTAGTCAGGTACTACACATGTAAAGGGTACCCTAAAAATCACAGCCAAACCCTTTTCACTTCGGGGATCTTTTCTGTTAGTAGTTACAAAATATGGTATCTTTTTTAGTGTCATAGCGGCCTCTAGTGGAGCAATATCTAACGGCTACATGCTATCTTGGGTCCAAGAAGAGTTTAATATAAAAAGAATTATTACTTTTGCAATATTAATTGGTTCTGAGAGCTCAATTATTTATTTATTATAATGAAATAATTTTCCAAATGAAAAAAATTTTGAACATATTTTCTTTCAGGCAGTAACACCATGATCAGAGCAGTAAAACCAGGGGAAACCTATACTTATAAATGGAACATCCTGGAGTTTGATGAACCCACAGAAAATGATGCCCAGTGCTTAACAAGACCATACTACAGTGATGTGGACATCATAAGGGACATTGCCTCTGGGCTAATAGGACTACTTCTAATTTGTAAGAGCAGATCCCTGGACAAGCGAGGCATACAGGTATTTTGTCCTTGAAGTAACCTTTCAGAAATTCTGGGAATTTCTTCTGGCTGGAACATATTAGATAGGTCTCTTTGCTAAATAATGAGGCTTTTGTTTCTAGAGAACAATAACTATCAAGTATCCCTCTTTAGCACAAGTGTGGCAAGTCTACAGTAAGATAACATATTTTGTTTTGGTTTCAAATTCCAGGCTGTTGGTATTGGCTGTGTGATGAGCAATTCACTTAGCCTCTCATAATGTCTTCCTTCCATCAGATGGGTAAAACCCCTCCTAAAAATTTTGAAATGTTGTTTTGGGCCTCAGTGAGATACCACCTGGTAAAAGTGTAAAGCTCTGTACCAATCTTTGTTATTTTTAGAGACCTGCAAAAGGGACAAATAGGAGAGAATCTCTGAAAGCAAGTACATTTGGAGACATAGTTTCTGGTGAAGTTGGGCCCAGATAATGGTCCATCTCTGCTGAGATTAAACTATACAGAAGAATGTGAACAAAGATCTTCTGAGTTTATCTCCATTAAAGAATAATAGTCTCATATCATTAACCTAAAATTCCCAAACAACTATGCTAATCTATAATAAAAGAGGTCTTATCCCAAAGCATACAAAATAAAGATATGCCTGGAAAAATCAGAAATGAACACTTGGAAAATTCTGATTTATTGAGCTAGGAAAGGAAACAGATAGAAAGGCATAGGACTTTCCTTTACCATCATCTGTTTTAACCTTTGCAACTATTTGGAACATACTTAGTCCATCATTCATGTTGAAAGGAGCACAATTACAGAGATAAACCGACTTTCAGTTGCTATGGTGAAACGAGACTTTTCTATTGGGATATTTTATAGTCTCTAAATTTTCTGATCTGCTCTGTTTGCTCTTACATAGTAGCTTGAGCTCTGATAAGTGCTTTGTACACAATGGGCATTCACGTATCATTCATGCCTGAATTGTGTGGCTTTGGTGACCCCAAGCACCGTGACCCTTTGTTTTCTGAGAATTCAATGTTGCAGGTAATCCGCTAAAACCTTAATCACTGAACACAGCACTTTCACTCTCCAGAGGGCAGCAGACATTGAACAGCAGGCTGTGTTTGCTGTGTTTGACGAGAACAAAAGCTGGTACATTGAAGACAATATCAACAAGTTTTGTGAAAATCCTGATGAGGTGAAACGTGATGACCCCAAATTTTATGAATCAAACATCATGAGCAGTAAGTTTGAGCACTATTTTTGTCCATAAATTTTTCACTTCTGTGATTGAAGTATGAATGTGCCTAGGGATAGAGACATGAGTTAGAATCCACTCAGTAAAGAGCACCTCTTATTCTCACTTACAGTCTAAAGACTTAGTGATGAAATCCCTGGCTGACATCATACTAACCTTTTTACACAAGAGATCAAAGGCTTGTTATCCTTAGCATGCTTGGTCTCCTTCTATGTGTTTGTGTGTGTGTGTGTGTGTGTGTGTGTGCGCGCGCAAGCGTGCACATGTGCACAGGCTGAATGTTCTATATGATCAGGGCAGAAAAGAGATAAGTAATCCAAAGATGAATTGTCAAATCAAAGCAGAGAAAAATTAGCATGGAGACCCAAGAGTCTCTTGGAAAGGCAATGAATGAAGAAGTTTGAACTGAGCAGTAAGAAGTTCAGAACAAAAGGCATTCTCTGAGCCAGGGTTCAGGCATTCACTGCTGTTCTAAAGATCAGTGCCCAAAACCACTGCCGTGGGAGCCTGACAGCAATTTCACTGAGCTAACTGGAAGCAAACTTCTCCACAACAGCTGAGCTGTTTCTAAGAGTTGAGCATCATCTTGATCACCTTCTCTGATAGGTGATCATACCTAGGAGGACAATTTCTCCAAGGTATGTTCCTATAGCTTCAGATGACTGACAACTGAACATTATCAGAACTGACAGGTGCCATCACAAATAATTCCAAACAGGGGTTATCCTCAACTTCCTTTACATAATTTATTTTGGCAGTGAATTTATTATAGTTCTGGAGCAATGTTGTCCCATAGAAATTACATATGAGCTATATGTGTAACTTTAAATTTTCTGGTGGCCGCGTTAGAAATGAAAGAGAAATGGGTAAAATTAATTTTAATAGTGTGTTTTACTTAATGTATCCTAACCATTATCATTTCGAGATGTAATCAATATTGAAAAATTAATGAGTTTTACTTTATTACTAAGTCTTTGAAATCCAATGTATATTTTACATTTACTGCATATCTCAATCCAGACCATCCTCATTTCAAGTACTCAGTAGCCTCTTGTAGCCAATGGCTACCATATTGGACAGTGTAACTATGGACCATTTAGGAAAACATCTAGACTGAAGTGCGAACTAGCAATACATTATTTCAGCGATTTAACAAATATTTGTTAAGAATCCGCTTAAATATTTATTAAGTCCTAGGCACTGTACTAGTACAGGACTGTAGGTAACCCAGGTAGACATGAGCCCTGCCCTCATAGAAATTATACCTTTGACTCTATTACCATGCTTAGTAAATAAGTAAATAAATATATTGCCTAAAGAAGTATCTCTTTTATAGATAATGAAAATATATGAACTGGAAACTTGAATGAAAACTGTAGATTATGTGGATGATAAGAGGGGACAATGAAAATTACACAATGTACTAAATAGGCTTTATTTTTAGGGACATTACTTCTTACGCAATGACCAATGTATCAAGAAGATGAATTTCTTATATTATGCTTTTCCTCCAGGTGGAATTATTAGAATATTTTTATAGGCAGAATGTGGAACACAAAATATTGAATATATATTTGACAAATGAATGAATAAATCAATGCAAATGGAAGGCTTTATCTTTTTCCCAATATTTCTCACTTGACTAACTTAGGAGAATAAGATCTCTTTTGAGAATTCTGTGTTTGACCTTCAGTGACGTCAGACGTGGTAAAGCTGATTATCTTGGACAATCACTGCTTTGACATTACCAAATCAACACTGGGGCATTTATTGTAGGTATAGATACATGCCCTTCTGTTGGCATAGGCCTGGCATTTCAACGTATTTTACTATTTCAGCTATCAATGGCTATGTGCCTGAGAGCATACCCACGCTAGGATTCTGCTTTGATGACACTGTCCAGTGGCACTTCTGCAGTGTGGGGACCCAGGATGACATTTTGACCATTCACTTCACTGGGCACTCGTTCATCTATGAAAAGAGGCATGAGGACACCTTGACCCTCTTCCCTATGCGTGGAGAATCTGTGACTGTCACAATGGATAATGTTGGTGAGTAAGAGTCTGGACACTTGGAGAGGAAGCTGGCTTTGAACCTCTGGTCTGCGAGATCTGCTCCAGCTCTCCAGACTACCCCAGCTCCTGTGTTTACCTCCCTGATCCCCTGAAAGCTTTCCTTTCAATGCTTTTCATGATTTCTAACTGGGAAATTAATGACTTAAATGGGTCCAGTCCTTTAATGTGGGTTCCTAGGCAAAGTAGGAAGACATACAGCAGGCAAAGTAGGAAAACAACAGCGGAAAGATAAGGCATAACTTTGAGGAAAAAACATAAATATTTCAGCCACAAAGGAACATTTCTTTTATTGAAATGCCATTTTCAGTTTTTTAAGGCCACCCTACCCTAGGGGTAGCAATCAACAGATGCATTGCCTTAAAGGTTGCCTCAGAGACAGCTTTGGAGTTTGTCAGACTTAAGTTCAAATCCTGCTTTGCCACTTAATCACTGTGTAAACTTGCACAAGGTTACACACTGAGCCTCACTGAGCCTCAAGTCATTTAGTATTAGAAATCTAAAAACCAGTACGGTAACACATTACACAGTTGCTTTGACCATTGAAATTGTATAATAATATGTGCCAAGTACCTAGCACTCATTAGACACTTAACAAGTGGTTAACTATTGGAGACGTCCCAAGAACTCTTCAGTGTGCCAGCAATTCATACCATTTCAAAGAGATTCAAAATTGCCCCAGGACCACCTGAATTCCTTATTCCCAGCCCAATTCTCAAACAAGATGTGCCATTTAACAAGATGTTTATGGTATTCAAAGTCTGTTTTATTCTTGCTTCATTGCTTTCTTAATATATTCTAAAACAGTGACTCTTAAACTATCTGTGCTGAAAGACTTTTTTTCCTCCCTAATCTCCACTAACCATACTTTTGGTCTATATTCTGTTTAATGAGGTAAATGCACTTATCATGTGCTTAGAAGTCACAGCAATGTCAAATTGCTTTTTTTTTAAAAAAAATTTCTTCAATGCTTTATTCTTGGTTTCTCTCTTTATGTCATTGTGAACCAGTAATCAATAGTTCAGACTAGAAGTGGTCCACACTAGAGTATTCTTGACTACAGTTCATTATAAATTACATGTGGCATTTGTACAGATTTTACTCTTTCACAGAGGATTCTCATGTTTTTATATCTTTTCCCAGACTTTCAACTTGCTTTTCTGTCTCTCTTCTGCAGGAACATGGATGTTAACTACCATGAATTCCAGTCCAAGAAGCAAAAACCTCAGGCTGAGATTCAGGGATGTTAAATGTATCCTAGATGATGATGAAGACTCATATGAGATTTATGAACCTCCGTCCTCTACAGCCATGGCTACACGGAAAATGCGCGATTTTCCAGAAAGTAATGATGATGAGAATGATGCTGAAGATGATTACCAGTATATACTGGCTTCAGAATTAGGAATTAGGTCGTTCAGAAATTCATCATTGAATCAGGAGGAAGATAAATTCAATCTTACTGCTCTAGCTATGGAGAACAGCTCTGAATTCATTTCCCCAAGTACAGACATAGCTGTTGGTTCAAATTCTTCTTCCCCAAGTAATGTTAGCAGTCTCATTGTCAATAACCTCGCGGGACCTCAGAAAACCCTTCCTCACCCAGGAGCCACCACAGCCGGTCACCCACTGGGACACTTCAATGGCTTAGACAAGAACTCAGTTCTCAACTCTTCCATGGCAGAACATTCCAGTCCATATTCTGAAGACCCCAGTGAAGATCCTCTACAGTCAGATGTCACAGGGATAAGCCTACTTCCGCGTGGGGCAGGAGGATTCAGACATCAAGAACATGCTAAACATAAGGGATCCGAGAAAGAAAGATACCAAGCAGCAAAGCACAGGTTCTCTCAGATGAAATTACTAGCACATAAAATTGGGAGACATTTCAGCCAAGACAATGGTTCTCCTTCTGGGATGGGGCCCTGGGAGGACCTTCGTAGTGATCTGTTACTCTTAAAAGAAAACGATCCATCTAAGATTTTGAATGGGAAATGGCATGTGGTTTCTGAGAAAGGTAATTATGAAATAATCCAAGATACTCAGGAAGACACGGCTGTTAATAAGCCTCTGACCAGCCCCTCGAATGTCTCAAGTATTTGGGGTTCAGAAAGCACCCCCCTTATAAACAATCCTGGGAATCAGAGTGGCCACCTAAAGTTCTCTAGATCTAGACATAAATATCTACATGTGAGACAGGATGTAAGAAATAGTGGATTGAAGAAAAGCCCATTTTTCATTAGGACACGAAAAAAAAAAAAGGGAGAGAAGCTTGGAAATCATGTTCCTTTATCTCCCAGGGGCTTTCACCCTCTAAGAGGGGCGGCCTCTGCCACATTTTCAGACCAAACGCTGAATCATTCATTGTTACTCCATAAGTCCAATGAAACATCCCTTCCCACAGACCTCAATCAGACATTGCCCTCTATGAATCTTGATTTGATGGCTTCACTTCCTGACCATAATCAGAATCCCCCAAATGACACTAGTCAGACAAGCTCACCTCCAGATCTTTATCAGACAGTGCCCCCAGAGGAACACCATCAAACTTTCCCTATTCAAGACCCTGATCAAATGCACTCTACTACCGACCCCAGTCACAGATCCTCTCCTCCAGAGCTCAGCTGGATGCTCGACTATGATCTAAGTCACCAGTCCTTCCCTGCTGACCTTGGTCAACTGTCCCCTTACTTGGAACATGAAGTCTTGCAGACAGCCATCTCTGCAGATGTCAGCCAATCATCCCTCTCCCCAGATCTGGCTACTGTCTCTCCAGATCTCAGCCAATCATCCCTCTCCCCAGACCTGGGCACCATCTCTCCAGACCTCAGCCAACCATCCCTCTCCCCAGACCTGGGTACCATCTCTCCAGACCTCAGCCAATCGTCGCTCTCCCCAAACCTGGGTACCATCTCTCCAGACCTCAGCCAACTGTCTCTCTCCCCAGACCTAGGTACCATTTCTCCAGACCTCAGCCAATCATCCCTCTCCCCAGCCCTCGACCAGATGACACTCTCTGCAGAACTCACTCAGACAAGCCTTTCCCTAGATGTCAGTCAGATGCCCCTTTCTCCAGACCTCAGCCACACAACACTTTCCCCAGATCTCAGTCAGACAACCCCCTCCCCAGACCTCGGTCAAATGTCCCTTTCTCCAGACCTCAGTCAGATGACCCTTTCTCCAGACCCCAGTGAAACAAACGTTTCCCCAGACTTCAGTCACATACCCCTTTCTTCAGCCCTTGGCCGGGTGGCTCTCTCTCCAGACATCAGTCAGACAACCCTTCCTCCTGATCTCAGGCAGACATTGCCTCTTCCAGACCTTGATCACACACTCTACCCTTCTGAGTCTAGTCAGTCATTACCTCTTCCAGAATTTAATGAGACTTTTCCTTATTCAGACCTTGGTCAGATGCCATTTCCTACACTCAATGACACTTTTATATCAAAGGAATTTAATCCACCAGTTGTAGTAGGCCTCAGTAGAGACGATGGAGATTACATTGAGATTATTCCAAGGCAGGAGGACCAGGACAGTGATGAAGACTATGTCGAAATTGATTATGTGGCCTATAGTGACCCCTACCAAACTGACATTAGGACAGACATCAACTCCTCCAGAAATCCTGACAACATCGCGGCATGGTACCTCCGCAGCAACAATGGAAACAGAAGAAATTATTATATTGCTGCAGAAGAAATATCCTGGGATTATTCAAAATTTGCACAAAGGTTTGGCTAGTTTTCTCCTTTTATAGTCTCATTTTTCTATTACTGCTGAAAAAAGTAGCTGCAACAATATAGGGAGATAATTCTGGGCAAATCATGCTAAGTATAGTTTAATTCTCCTATTGAAACTTAGCCTATAGTATTTCCTTTGTTAATTCCAAGATTAGCTTCTCTACTTTAGATGATACTCAGACAATATAACAACAGTTATTGTAAGAAGTCTATGCTGAGAGGCCAGGCGCGGTGGCTCACGCCTGTAATCCTAGCTCTCTGGGAGGCCAAGGCGGGTGGATTGTTTGAGCTCAGGAGTTCGAGACCAGCCTGAGCAAGAGCGAGACCCCGTCTCTACCAAAAATAGAAAGAAATTAATTGGACAGCTAGAAATATATAGAAAAAATTAGCTGGGCATGGTGGCGCATGCCTGTAGTCCCAGCTACTCGGGAGGCTGAGGCAGGAGGATCGCTTGAGCCCAGGAGTCTGAGGTTGCTATGAGCTAGGCTGACGCCACGGCACTCACTCTAGCCCGGGCAACACAGTGAGACTCTGTCTCAAAAAAAAAAAAAGAAAGAAGTCTATACTATTCTGTAGTTAAATAAGTCTTTTCCTGTGTCCTCTTCTCTTACTACACATGTTCCTACCCCTTCTTCTTGCTTCAATGCAGAACTCAATCTATCCATAGCTATATACTAATCAATATGATTCAATTGAAGTTGGCATCAAATCCAAGTTTGTGATGTAGAAGTCTCCTTTTGTATTTGCTTGTTTACATTAGAGTTTCTAAGAGATCCATATACTTTTTTTTAAGATCATTTTCAATTCAATTTTGCTTAGGGGTAGGAAGTCATGTTGCAGAGGGGTAAAAACCTACCTCACGGGTACAATGAACACTAATTTGGGTGATGGGCACATGTATAGCCCTGACTAAAGCATTACAAAAATTATCCATGCAACAAAAACATTTGTGCCCCCTTAATATTTTGAAATTTTTTAAAAGGACAGTCCTGTTGGTCTGGGCTCTTTATTCTGAGATGAAGATACAGAGAGAGAAGAGAGAGAAGGAAAGGAGCAAGGCTTAGTTAACTACAGATTCTCAGGGATCTAGCATGGTGACTATGCATCAACTGCCTAGACATAGCCGCCACTTTTACAAAAGCTGTTACAATAATCAATTAGAAACCAAAGTATAGTTAGAGTCAGCAAACACAATGTATGGTGTGAATTATACAAATTAGTTCATTAATCTGATGCCTGACATTTCCACATTAGAACTCTGTTTGAAACACTCTCTTCCATGACATCCATTTTTAAGGCAACACCCACTACTATGTGAGAATAACTAGTTATATGAGGATTTCTAAGCAAAGCCCAGAGGGTGTAGGATTTAGGGCCTGTCCAGAGTGGAAAGGGATGGAACCAGTTCCTTCAAAGTCTCGTGTCCCATTCCTGGCCTAGAACTTACTTTTAGGGTAATCACATTTGCTTTGCCCATCCCCATGTGCTCTGTGAGATTGTGTGAAATTCATTTTATTGTTTAGTATTCCATAGTATGATTACACCACAGTTTTTTTATTGTTGTTTTGTATATTTTTATGGTATAAATGATGTTTTAATATACATAGATTGTGAAATGAGTAAATCAAGTTAATTAACATGAATTATCCCACATACTTATTTTTTGTAGTGAGAAAACTTAAAATCTACTGTCTTAGCAATTTTCCAGAATACAATACATTGTTATTAACTATAATGACCATGTTATCCAATAGATCTCCTGAATAATCTATTCTTTCTAACTGAAATTTTGTATCTTTTGACCAATGTCTTCCGAATTTCCCTCCCCTGCGTCCCCTGTTGACCACTATTCTACTTTCTGTTTCTATGAGTTCAATGTTTTTAGTTTTCACACATAAATGAGATCATGTGATACTTGTCTTTCTGTGCCTGGCTTATTTCATTTAACACAAGGTCCTCCCAGTTTATCCATTTTGTCGCAAATGACATTTCTTCTTTTTCTTCTTTTTTCAAGGCTGAATAGTATTTCATTGTGTATGTGTACCACATTTTCTTTATCCATTCATCCGTTGATAGATACTTATGTTGATTCCATATCTTGGCTATCTTGAATAATGCTGCAATAAACATGGAAGTGCAGATATCTCTTCAACACACCGATTTCATTTCCTTTGGATATATACCCAAGAGTGAGATTGCTGGCTTATATGGTAGTTCCATTGTAATGTTTTAAGAAACTTCCATACTGTTTTCCATAATGGCTGTACTAATTTACATTCCCAACAACAGCATGCAAGGGTTCCTTTTTCTTTATATCCTTCCATTGCTTATCTCTTGTCTTTTTTGTAATAGCCATTCTAACAGGTGTGAGGTGATCTCTCATTGTGATTTTAATTTGCATTTCTCTGATTATTAGTAATATTGAGTGTTTTTTCATATACCTTTTGGCTATTTGTATGTCTTCTTTTGAGAAATGTGCATTCTGGTCCTTTGCCCTTTTTTAAATTGGGTTATTTGTTTTTTTGCTATTGAGTTGTTTATATTTTTGATATGAAGTCCTTATCAGATATATGGTTTTATAATATTTTCTCCCATTCTATAAGTCTCTTCTTTACTCTATTAATTGTTTCCTTTGCTGTGCATGAACTTTTTAGTTTGGCACAACCCCATTTGTATGCTTTTGCTTCTGCAACCTGTGCTTTTGGGGTCATATCCAAAAATATCTTTGCTCAGTCCAACGTTAAGAAGCTTGGGAATAATGTTTTTTGCAAAAGCAAATGTGAGGAGAGTAGCTACTTTCAGGGTACAAAACACTCATCCATCCAGTGTCCTTCACATGTATGACCTTCTAACTCATCTGACCATCAATCGTCACCCGATATCCTCAAGCTCTGGCACTGTCCTATTGCATGGCTTTGTCTGCCTTTGATGTTAAAATTTGCTATGTTAATATATGATTATATTTGTTCATCATTTATGTGTTTGACAAAAATCGAGGAAGTGTTTACTATGTGCCAGATAATATGCCAACCACTGAAGAAATTATTATGAACACACTAGGCACAATAGCTGACCTCATAGGACTTATAACCTAGTGACAGAGTCAGATATTAATAATCTCACAAATAAATTATATATAATTTACTATATATACTATAGAAATACTATAGAAACATTACAAGAATTTACTATATATACTACTACTATAGAAATATAAGGAATGATATGGAGAAACTTGATCTAGTCTAAAGGATCATAGGAAAACATATGTAAGAAATGATATTTGAGCTAGGAGTTAAAAGATATTTACTGGCTTGAATTTTTTTTTCTCTTATATATTCATTCATTTGTCCATCAAGTATTTATTAAAGATCTTATCTAGATACTATTAAGTCATTAAATATGAAATGTCTGATTTCGAATCACAAGTTTAGTTTATTATATCTCAAACAAGAAGCAGTACAATTAATCAAAGTATGCACCTAAACTATGGGGACCATTTTGTCATCTTAATGGTGGCTTGTTTATACCAGCAGCAAAGAAGCCTGGACAGCGAGTGGTGATGAATTCGTGAAAGGCATTTTCCACAGCTTATTGAGAATTGAATATTTTTCCTTGCAAGAAGTGGTCCAAAGCCTGGAAGAAGTGGTAGTCAGTTGGTGCAAAGTCTGGTGAATATGGTGGATGCCAGAGTTTCCACGTCCAGCTTCTGTAATTTGAGCAGTTTTGGTTTTTGTAGCATGTGGTCTTACAAGGGGATTGGCCTGTTCTCTATTGACCAATCGTGGCTGCTTAATCATAAGCATCCTCATCATTTCATCCAATTGGTTGCAGTAGACATCCGCTGTAATCGACTGCCCAGGTTTCATGAAGCTGTAGTGGATAATACCAGCACTGGACCACCAATCCGACACTCGTAGCTTTTTTTGATGACTATTCGGATTTGGACTGTGTTTCGGCACTTCATCTTTATTCAACCATTGTGCTGAATGCTTGCGATTGTCAAAAAGAATCCATTTTTCATCACAAATAACAATATAGTGCAGAAATGGTTCATCTTTATGTCATGACAGCAAAGAAAGGCAAGCTTCTCTTCTAATGCTCATTTAATTCCTGCAGAACCGATCTATACAGCTTCTCTACCTTGCTGATTTGTTCCAAATGGTCCAATATTGTTGGAATAGGAAAGTCAAATCTTGCTGCTAATTCATGTATAGGTTGAAATGGATTTGCTTCCACTTTCAGCTCATTGTTATCCACTTTGGTCTCAGATTGCCCACACAGCTCATTTTCAAGATTAAAATCACCAGAATGGAACTTCTCAAACCATCAACGTACTGTGCGTTCATTAGCCACATCCTTCCCAAACACTTTCTTGATATTTGGGGATGTCTGCACTGCATTGGTTCCACAATAGAACTCATATTAGAAAATAACATGAATTTTTGACTTATCCATGGTTTCACAAAAATTGCTCTAGAAAAAATTTGAAAGATAATCATACGCTAAAACATACATTTGAAAGACTGAGTATGTAACTTCACAATAAAAATAAAACAAGTGTCAAAGTGAAATGTCAGATATATCAACTGTCAAACTTAGTACTTAAGGAAATCAGACATTTCATACTTAATAACCTAATAATCTATATATTTAGAAACAGAGACAATTTTCTAAATTCTTTGAACAGTCTTTAATTTCTTCTTTTAAACAAATGCTGTTGTTATCATTTCAGTGAAATGGATAATGAAGACACTGATGACATTCCAGAGAGCACCACATACAAGAAAGTAGTTTTTCGAAAGTACCTTGATAGCACTTTTACCAAACGTGATCCTCGAGGGGAGTATGAGGAGCATCTTGGCATTCTTGGTCCTGTTATTAGAGCTGAAGTGGATGATGTTATCCAAGTAAGTCATCTTTTGGGGACACTGTTAATGTCATCAGAAGAATTTTCACAAGCACCAGAAGGTTGTAAAGATGAAGGTGGCAAGAGAGCTATGGGTGATTTATTTATTTTCCAGGATTAATAAATAATTACATTTCTTTTCAAAGTCATGTTGCTGAGCAATTTGACAATTTTCAAGACAAAGAAAAGCGGTCTCATAATTTTTTTCAAATGCTGAAAATTGTATAATATTGGGAAAATCACACTTTTTATCTAAAGCTAACATTGCTATGTAAAGTTAACACAGAATATTAACATATTCAGGAGCACCTCAACTGAGTTTCATAGCAGCAGTGGTGGGGGTAGTGATAGCAACTTAGAAATATCTCTTGGTGTTTTCTTAAAAGAAAGTGAAGTTAAAGAAAATTAGTAAGGGAAGTAAAAGTGAGCCTCCAAAAGTGAGCAGATTTCCTAGGTGTTTTCCCAGTCCTGATCAATTTCTTTCAAAATCCTGTGTGCATTTTGAGACCTACAGCTGGCTTTTATAACAAAGTTTATTTCCCCATCCTTTCTAACCTCTCACTTATAAAAAAAAAAACAAAGGAAAGAACTTGAATCTAAACTATTTTAGATGCAAACACATAATCTATTATACCTCTTTTAAGCATTCACCAAATTTTCAGTGAACATTTGCTCTTTTTAAAAAGGCAAATAGGTGCATAGGAATATGAAGATCTTAATTATTCTAAATGTTCCATGAAGATATCGGAGGCAATAATCTTCTCTCCTATGATTACGGAGTCTTTAAGCACTGGAAGTTATGTTAACAGAAGAGAACACGAGGAGGAGCTTCATGGGTCTGACTCTCCTCAGGCTCAAAGATTCCCCGTGTGGCATTGAAGGTCCTCCGCCATCTGGCCCCCACCTGGTCCTTTTCCAGCTTCATTTCTCACCAGGTTCCACCCACCCCTGTGCATTCCACAGTCCAGCCATATTCAGATCCTTGCTATGCCCCAAACTCTTTCTTTACTCCCCTCCTTCCAGGTATGTTTCTGCCCTTCTGGGAGCCTGAGATGTCTTTCTCCTCTTTCTCCCGCTGCTGAGCTGCTGTTCATTCTATAAGGATGAATTCCATTTCCCCTGAAACTTTCTTAAATTCTTCCAACCTCTCCTAAACGTTCCATGAAATTGCTCCTCCAGGGCATTCTTATCTCAACCCATTCTTACTTTGTGTGTTGCACCTGTTGTCTCTGGATTTGGAGATGGATTTACGTGTGTATGTCTCTCTTCACCAGTAGCTTGAAAGCTTTTTGAGCAAGAACCAAGCCTCTTTCATCTTCACATCTCCAGCACCTATCACTGTCATTTCATTTGCAGCCCTGAGCCTAAGAACAAACATGCTGTGGTGTTTCTGCGGTAAACTACTTGGGCCTGATCTCACAGGATGGTTGTGAAAATTAAATAAAATAACATACACAAGTTACTTTGCAATTGTCAGCACTCAATATATCTTGGCTCTGATTTCACAACTAGCCACTTTGGCCTATAATGCTGACATTTTGGGGTTTAGATTTTTGTTAAGCTTGAATATATTTGTGCATCATTCCTTTTCCTAGGTTCGTTTTAAAAATTTAGCTTCCAGACCATATTCTCTTCATGCTCATGGACTTTCCTATGAAAAATCATCAGAGGGAAAGACTTACGAAGACGACTCCCCTGAATGGTTTAAGGAAGATAATGCTGTTCCGCCAAACAGCAGTTACACATATGTATGGCACGCCACTGATCGATCGGGGCCGGAAAGCCCTGGCTCTGCCTGTCGGGCTTGGGCCTACTACTCAGCTGTGAACCCGGTAGGGACTTCCACCGACAGTGCTTGTGATTCCCCTGACCTTATAACTGGAGTCCACTAAATGGAAGGGTTGGGGTTATTTCCTGTTAAATATCTGTCTTGCTTTTCATGAGGAATGTGTGAAGGGTGTGGACAACAATCTGCAGTTACTGTAACCAGGGACTCTCCATGCAGCTCTTCAGATGACAGGAAAAAAAGAGAGAGGGAGAGAGAGAGAGGGGAGAGGGAGTGGGAGGGGGAGAGAGAGAGATAGAGGAGAGGGAGAGGGAATGGGAGAGAGAGAGAGGGAGAGAGAGAGAGAGATTTATTCAGTGGAGAAGAGGGAGGATCCCTTAAATGGTTGGCTCCAAGTTAGAATCCCTACATTTACAGAGGAAGACATTTATTTGCAATTTTCTTTCTTTATGAAAGAATTGCAAAGTCAAGACTCCTTCCTCTATCATTCTACAATGTATATATACTTCAATATATTGTGAATATATACAGTAAAATACATACAATTTTATATGTCGATTTTTTTAAAAAAAACTTCTTCATTTAAGGCATAGTAGAAAGATCACAGACTTAGATCTAAAGTTCTACCCTGTCACTTATTGCATGACCCTAGAAAAATCACTTGACCTCTCTCAGCCTTGGTTTCCAAAGTTATAAATGAGATAGTAGTGCATAGCATGTAGTAAGCACTTGGTAAATATTTGTTCAATGAATGAGTTTATATTTATCATATAAAATAGTTATCAGGATTAAATGAGATACTATAGGCAAAGCATTTAATATAGTAGATGCTCAATAAATATTATCCATTATATTATCAATATTGTCATCATGATTATTGGGATAAAAGATCAGTCAGAGAAAGGGAATATGAATGCAACAGAATTAGATGATAAATATCCAGGCTTATTAAGCCATTCCTTTATAAAATTCAAATTCAGAGCTTCTAAAAAGTTTCCTTTTCTTTATAATCAGTGATTGTCAGAGAGCAAAGAAAATCCTGAGCAAGGGAGAATACATGTAATGTGTTCTTCCTGCCTTCCAGGAAAAAGATATCCACTCGGGCTTGATAGGGCCCCTTCTGATCTGCCAAAAAGGAACACTTCATAAGGAGAGCAACATGCCGGTGGACATGAGAGAATTTGTCTTACTTTTTATGGTCTTTGATGAAAAGAAGAGCTGGTACTATGAAAAGAAGTCCACAAGGTCTTGGAGACTCGCATCCTCAGAAGTAAAAAACTCCCATGAGTTTCATGGTATTTTCCTCTGACTTTGATCTAATTTCTGAACTAAATCACACTGAGTCACGGTAATTCCTGCCCTTAGATCCTCACAAGATTAGACATGAGACGCTTCTGAGGAACCAGGGGCTGCAATTAAAACCAGCTCCCTGACATCTCAGAGGGCTGACATAACCTGGCAGGTGACACTGCAGGTGAAGGAGAGTAGAGAAAGTCTGAAAGGTAGCACACTGCGGCTACTGCAAAACAAACCAGCAAACAAAGAGGCCAGTGTGCCTCAGGTGGTAACAGATATTGAAAAGGAATTAACATTTTCTGCAATTTTAAAAGTTAATAAACGTATTTGTTGATCTCTAAAGGAGCAGTGTTTATATAGGGGAAACGATCACTCGTGTGTATTTTCTAAAATAAGGATGAGTCTAACAGTTCTAGCTCTTAGTGGCTAGCAGGTGGCTCCAAAGCACATGAGAACAAAATGAGATAGGAGCCTAGGTAGCCGGGCAGTGGGAGGATAGTGGCAAGAGAGCATTTGCGTGGTCACACTGGGAAAAGTATGTGGCCCGTACATTGGAAACTGAAACAGAAACCAAGATGAGGGGGTACAAGCTGGTGTTATCAGTATGTAGATAGGTTTTCCCATACCTGATATAATTTTAAGGGTGCCCAAATGATCTCAACTCTTCCCCTTCCAAAAATTCACTTGTCTGGTTCCTGAAATTCCACAGCAGGATTTAACTTAAGAAGAAGTGAAAAAAAAACTTCTCTCACTTTAGTTCCGGTTAAATGCTTGGTAGCACTAAGCTTTATCATTAAAGTTTTGTGTTACGTTTCTTCAGTGATCAAGTATATCAGGTACCTTTTTAAAAACCCACATATTTCACTAAGGCGAGCGTGGTAAAAGCTGGGAATCCTAGACATGTAAGCTGGGAAGGGGGCAGAGGAGCTATCATATCAACAAGAGAATAAACGTGACTCACTATGGTTGGTGGGTACACCAAAGATAAACTCCAACATCCTAATTTTGCCTGGAACAATCTCTGAATGTAGGAGGCCTTAGGGTGACATGCTGCACATCTCTTTACTTACTCTAATCCCTGGAGTTTGCTCTGTCTGCCTGTATTAGTTCCTATTTTTTGTAGCAAAGGAAATTCAGACCATTAATGGGAACAATAAATGGATAAAGCATAGAGCAGAAGTGCGAAATCTGGGAAAAAGAGTGATAAATGACTTAGAAAGGGAGCTCACCTGCACCTCTGGTATAGGCCGGTGGGAGTGGCGTGAGAAGGGCTGGTAGTTCTGCTTCAGCTGATATGACATGCAGTAGGGTCCTCTCTATGCCTGGGTGGGCCTGGGAATGCAGAGAAGTGAGGAAGACTGGCAGTGAGTGGGTTGCACCATGTTTCCTTACCAGCCAACCTGGTGTATACAGGTTTTTAATTGGTTGTATCTCTCTGTCCTTTCAGCCATTAACGGGATGATCTACAACTTGCCTGGCCTGAGAATGTACGAGAAAGAGTGGGTGAGGTTCCACCTGCTGAATGTGGGTGGCTCCCAAGACATTCACGTGGTTCACTTCCATGGGCAGACCTTGCTGGAAAATGGCCATCAACAGCACCAGTTAGGGGTCTGGCCCCTTCTGCCTGGTAAATAGTGGGCGATGGAAAGAGGTCACTGCTAAGAAATACCAGGGGAAGGCAATCTCAGCATCTGTTAACTCCCCCTCATTCCCTCCTCGTGCATCTTCCTCCTATGGGATCAGAACACAAGGTTCTGGCACAAAGCCTGGGCAAAGCTATATGCCAAAACTGTATACAGAGTACAAAAGCATCACCTAATGTGTGCACTGTTTGCAGCACCACACAGGATAAATGTGTGGCCCAACTTGGTTCTATAGAGATGCTATGTTGTATGCAGGTTCTCCCAAACCACTATTTGTCACAAAGATCAGATCTCCACAGGTGACACAATGAATCTCACAGGTCTCAGGCAGCTAAAGCTATCTCTGTGAGGAGTGAGATTAGAAACTTATTAGGGTTTCCAAATTCTTGAATTCTACTCCTGGCTCTATCACCCTAATAATATCTTTGAGCAAGTGACTATAGGAATCATAATCTTGAACTGATTCATAAGGCTGTTTGAAGAGGAAAGAAAAAATTTTTTAAATGATACAAAAAGCTTCATATAAAAGCTAAATAACAACAAAGGTATTTAGAGCTTTTCATGTGCAAAATGGTAAGTATAGATTTAAACAAACTACGATCATCAGAAAAGATGTTTATGTGCCAATGAGTTGTTTGTAGATGTACCTGCTTGTGTAACAGGAGTGTGAGTGCCGGGTGCCAGATTCTCAAGCTTCAGTGGGCATCATAAAAACCTAGGAAGCAGGTGCAAATGCAGATGCAAAAGCAGAGATTTTGTTCTCAGAGACTTTAATGTAAATCTTGGGCAGAATTCCCAGGAGTCTGCATTTTTTAACAAGCAGCATACCTTCCACAAATGCTGCTTGATCATCTAGCAAAGGCCACCCCTTGACAGGACTTTGGGTGGGGAAGTCGTCCTGTGAACCTGCCTTAGGTGTAGGCACAGAAGTCCAAACTGGCCTGGTTTGGTTAAAAGCAGGGGAGAAGAGGGTTCTTGTTGGTTTTCACATGCCAATGACTCACTAATACATCTAGAGAGACCCAGTCTATTAAGATCAGAGAGAGAGGAGATGAGGGCAACTTTATTCCTTATCTTTTTACCAAGTATTAGCAGTTCAACCGTCCTTCCCATGAGCCTGCAAGATAAACTGAGAAGCTGGGACTGGCTGTTCCGTCTAAATCTCCAAACCTAAATATCTGTGTTGGAGACAGGAAAACTGGAGATCTTTTTTTCAGTGTGTTGAAGGGGATGACCATCATCTATTAATTTTCACCCACGATCTTGGAAATGGTCACAAATTATAGTTAACAGAATTTAAGTATTAATTGCCAGGGTGTAATATGAAATACCAGAATGGACAATCAGAGGTTTTAGAAATCTCATTCTTTCAGTGATTTTCTGAAACAATCTATGCAAATCTCTATCCAAATCTATAAGCTTTACAGAAAAGTCAAAAACATAGAGGAAGAATGTTTTATCTTGATTTTCTCGTATTAAAAAAAAAGAGAAAAAAGCAAAATGACAAGAGAGAAAGGAAACACGTACAATGATGAATCATTCAAGATCATTTTGACATTGAGGACTGTGAAGCTGTACTATGTATGAGTTAACTTGTAATATATTTAGATAAGTGAAAGTTTCTTTCTAGTGAGGTGTGGTAGTGATTGTTTTAAAATCCTAGGGTGATTGATTTTTAGTAATCTGTGTGTATATTGCTGCTGTTGCTTTGTTTTTATCTGTTGTACCTGTAGTCTTACCTAAAGAGAAATGGATAACTAACTCTTAAATTCTATTGTAAAGCCTCCTACATAGCAGGGATTTTAAGATTTTCAGAGAGCTATCAGCCACAAAGTTAACTTGTTAAGCTTTGGGTGTGTAATGTCCTTAACTCTCTATTTCAGGTGCATTTAAAACTCTTGAAATGAAGCCATCAAAGCCTGGCTGGTGGCTCCTAAACACAGAGGTTGGAGAAAACCAGAGAGCAGGGATGCAAACGCCATTTCTTGTCATAGACAAAGGTACTACTCAACAGTCATGTGATTTTTTTTTTTTAAGCAGGAAAGGGACTATTACTAGACTATTACCAATTTTTAGATTGAAAATATTCAACTCTGAGAACTCTGATGTGACAAAGGCATAATTTGTAGCCATCGTTGCTTTTATCCTGGCCCCTGGTCCTATTGTACTGAAAACACATCAGGCAGATCAAAGGCATGCCTCTTAATTGGGAAACCAATGTAGAGCATTCTTCATGATTTACAATCCTTGGGAAAGTGCATGTAAGAAATTTTACAGGTTCCTAGGGTAGAGGAGGGAAAGGTAACAGAAATTTGACAATGACTGAGATAGTCACTAAACTTGGCATTTCAATATTCAAATATTCAAGAAACAATGTTTCCATCCATTACTCTTTTTTTTTTTTCAAAGAGATGGGGTCTCACTCTGCTGCCCAGGCTGGAGTGCAGTGGTCCAATCATGGGTCACTGTACCCTCAAACTCTTGAGCCCAAGAGCTCCTCCTACCTCAGCCTCCTAAGTAGCTGGGAAAACAGGCATGAGCCACCATGCTTGGCTAACTTTTTTATTTTTTGTAGAGACAGGGTCTCACTATGTTCCCAGGCTGGTCTTGAACTCCTGGTCTCAAGCGATCCTCTCACCTCAGTCTCCCAAAGTGCTGGGATTACAGGTGTCGAGTCACAATGCCCAGCCCATCTATTCATTCTTTAAGTCTTTACTAAGTACCTTTTGAGTACCAGCACTGTGCCCAACATCCAGGTAGCACAGAGGCTGATATTCCTTCCTTGATCAAGATGTACATAACTTTGTAACTTCCAGGTAAACTTTTGAGAACACAGTCTCATGAGGGATAGTACTTACTTAACATTGTGAAATAGCTTATTTTAAGCAAAAGCAGATGGAAATCACTGTAAAAACCAATTGTATTTCAGGATTTCAGTTGCTTTCCTCTAGGATGTTATTATTTCTACTAAAGCACTGGTCTTGCTAGAGCATTTACCATTTTATGATAAGACATGTTTAAGTCAGTGTCATACAAGGTAGGGAAAAATATCTAATTACTGATCCATCAGAGACATAATCTCTAGCCATGGAGCTTTTACTTTGTTATATGTATTTTATAAGCAAAAATTATTCATTTTTCTGTTATTCATAGAATGTAAGATGCCAATGGGACTAAGCACTGGTATCGTATCTGACACACAGATCAAGGCTTCTGAGTATCTGGGTAAGTTATAGCACCGTATCCTGTGAATAGCATCCCCTACAATTGTGCAGTATACAACCTGTTAAACTATACATGACAACCCTGCCTGGGGGGGTCAGTTCTTCTCTACAGGTGTTTCTCTACCACAATATAGTGAAACAATTCCATTTGGGGTGATCATCTGGTAGAGGAAGGAACACTATGGCAGGAGCTAGAAGCCTGTTAGCATACTCATCACCACCACCCATCCTGGTATATAATGTTCCCAAAGGGTCTCTTCTAGGGAAAGCCAAGAGCTGTGGTTTATTGGTACCTCTGCATAGGCAGTGCACCTCTCTACAGAGATTTGGCAGGAAGTGGATAGCTTACTCTTATGACCATGTTCCCATTTCTAAAACTCTTCCCATTCATCTTTTGTGGGTTTTATTGCACATATACTATTCCAGCCAGATTTACAGGGTCTTAACAGCCAGGCAAATATAGTCCCCATTAATATGGCCCTTTGCCTGTGCCAACCATTCATCTATTCAAGAAACTTTGTTGATCACCCACTATGTGTCAGGAACTCCTCCTGAGTTTCCTCATTTTGCCTCAAAGCCTTTTCCAAGATCAGGAGGTCATGATAAGAGGATCATGAGACATGGGAGTCTCCCGTGTCTCATGATCCTCTTCCATGTCTTCCTATGAGGCAGGCACATTCGCAGCAGACATATCAACATAACTGAGAAGAGACAAACACCACTTAAGTGCAAGAAAGGGGGTGGGTGGTGGCTGACAGCCGACCAAACACAGATCTGAAGCCAAGAGTTCATCAAGGACAGGCTCGGTAGCTGAGGCCCATGCCAACTGCCTGGTCTCCTAAATGCAACCAGGTCCTCCGAGGATCTGGTCTTCCCCTTGAGCAAACTCATTTGAGAAATTGCTAATTGTTTGGATTTTTTAAAATTCAGAATAATTTTTTTCTTCCTTTATATTTAGGTTATTGGGAGCCTAAATTAGCAAGATTAAACAACATTGGATCATATAATGCTTGGAGTGTAGAAAAACTTGCAACAGAATTTGGCTCTAACCCTTGGATCCAGGTATGTCTTAATAGCCTGATAATATTTACTGCTATTGTAATAAAAACGACAGTGATTTAGTAATTTCTTCTTGTTGTTCGTGTAATATTATTAAGGGAAAAAGCAATTGGTAGGTGCTAGGCACTATTCTATATACTTTACATTCCTCAAAATCATCCCTCTGAGATTGGTTCTAGTAATAATACCCTTTTATAGATGAAAAAAACTGAGGCACAGAGATGCTAATCGCCTTCCCAAAGTAACACGCAGCTAGTTAGTGCTTGCACTGGGATTCAAGTCCAGGTGCTCTGTATTCAAATATGGATTGCATTTAATCACTTTATCAGTTTGCTAAGGTCTTAGGTGCTGGTTCTTCAGTTCTAAAGAAAGTTAACTGTGTAATTCATTAGGACAATATGTGACTCATTGACAAGGACTGCTGTGTTTACTGGCTTTGTTATATGCAGGTGGACATGCAAAAGGAAGTTGTAATCACAGGGATCCAGACCCAAGGTGCCAAACACTACCTGAAGTCCCTCTATACCACAGAGTTCAATGTGGCCTACAGTTCTGACCACACCAACTGGCAGATCTTCAAAGGGAACAGCACAAAGAACGTGATGGTTTGTGTGCATGTTTCTATCTCAATCTCAAGATTCAGCCTAGGGTTATTATGACTATATCTAATAACCGTCTTTAAAAAATAAAAACCTCCCTGGGTATTAGAAATGCAAATGGCTTTCTAAGGATCTTATGGAGAAAAATGGTAATATGATGGGTCTATGCATCACAAATTGAAGAGATAAGCGGGATTCCTGAAACTTCAAAACCCTACAACATTTGAAAAAAATCACTTTATCATCAAACAAAATATTCAGACTTCTCAGATTGGCAGATGCTGTACAGCAGAGTAGAGTATCTGGTCTTATGCCTCAAGGACTTCATGCTAAAAACTGGTTACCAAGAGCTTTGATTTCACCATTACATTCTATTTTGTTCTTTATGTCAATGTATCTGAAGGCAATAGTAGTGTTAATGCCAGTAACGACCTGAGGCAGTGTGCTTCTGAGACTTTTTGGGGGGCCGTGCCTGAGGAATGACATTCCCCTGCTGGATCTTCCTTTGGTTCAGCCAGGAGGCTTAACTCTCCCCATCTTCCCTAAACTCCCTCCCCACAGAGAAAGCTATCTAATTGCAAGGGATCTATCTGTTGTTGAATCTGTTTCAATTTTTATTTTATGCCAATAATTTATTATTTTACTATTTTTTCACATCATGAGTCAGAACACAGATTACAGTTGAGTCCATACCTTAAAGTTTTTAGCATTTATATTCATGAGAGATACTGGTATGTACTTTTATTCTTTTGGACTGTCTTTTTCTGGTTTTGATACCACAGTAATACTAGCTTCATAAAATAAATTGGTAAACATGCTCTTCTATTCTGCATTCTGGAAGAGAATGTCTAGAATTGGTATTAATTCTTCAAACATTTGGTAGAAATTGCCAGTGAAGCCATCTGGGCCTGGAGATTTCTTTGGGGGAAGTTTTTCCATTAAAAATTCAATTTTTTTTAATGGTTGCAGGGCTATCCAAATTATCTATGTCATATTGGGTGAGTTGGGATATTTTGCGTATTTCAATAAATTAGTCCATTTCCTCTAAGTTGTTAAGTTTGTGTGTGGAGTTGTTTGTAGCATTCCCTTCTTATTCTTTCGATGTGTGCAGGGATGTTGCCTGTTTCATCTCAGATATTGTAATTTTTACCCCCTCTTGTTTTGTCAGTCTTGCTGGAGATTGGTCGATTTTTTTATCTTCTCACAGACCCAGCTCTTTCATTGATTTTTTGTTCTCTATTGTTTTTTCTGTTTTCAATCTTACTGATGTCTGTCCTTATATTCTGTGTTAGCTGGCTTTTTCTGCCATTGCTCTAGCAAGGACAGGGCACACAGCCTGTTTACTGCCAGGTGGCAGTCAAAATCCAGAATCCTCACCCCCATGACACCTTAGAGGCAATTGCTCCTCTTTGCTAAAGGGTGGGGGATGGGAGTTCCCCTTGTGGTCTCCACCAGTACTGCAGGGGAAGGAGCTTCATTAAGGGATAGAGAGGTTGAGAGTTCTGGGCCCCTGTGTGTCATTTTCTGACACAACCCCAGTGAGGGCGTCGGGGTGCCACTTTAGTCTCATGAACACAGAAGTCTAGGCTCCCCACTCAGCCTCTGCTGCTGCGGGTGGAGGAGGGCCAACAGGTTGGGGTGGTGTTTGGCTGAAGTAGGGAAGTTATTGTCTCAAAGTTTTCTCGCTTGCTAAGGCTGCCCTTACCTGGTCCTTTGGCTACAGAAAGCAGGCTTTTGTTGGGGCTTTTTTTGTCTGTACGTATTGATCTTTCCAGGTTGCTGCCTTCTTCATCTCAAGTCTGGGATATACGAGGCAAAACAAAAAACAAGGAACACCCAAGGAACCCACCACTGTGTTGTTCCTTCTAAGAACCCTAATCAGTCTGCCTTGTTCTCTCTTCCTTTTAGAGTCTTCGTATGTTTCTCTTAGGTATACTGTCCAGGGTTTTTAGATGTACTTAGCAGGAGAAATAGGACAAACTACACCTACACCATCTTTTAAAAAATATCTCCAGTTATATTTTCAGACTAAATTGATTTGGTTCAGGCCCCAGGAAAACTTAGTATCACAATATTAAATTCTAGATTAAAATTTTACTGTAAAATCACTTTATTGAGAATTGTTACATAACTAAGCTTTCTTCTTTTCTTCTAGTATTTTGATGGCAATTCAGATGCATCTTCAATAAAAGAGAATCAGTTTGACCCACCTATTGTGGCTAGATATATTAGGATCTCTCCAACTAGATCCTATAACAGACCTACCCTTCGACTGGAACTGCAAGGTTGTGAGGTGAATGGTAAGAAACAAAGATGCGTTATTTTCTCACTACCACTCAGAATTAAGATTTGGGAGGTGTGGGAGAATGAGTAGAATTTTTAGTTCTTTTCAATGACTTAGGCTCCTAGAAAAACCTTTGTAAAACAGAGGTTTCATTCAAATAAACTCTCAGTGTGATCTAGACTGAGACTGGCTCTACCAACCAGAGGACAGGCACCACCTTTCTGAGCAGTGCCTGCATGATATGGACACACCACCATAACCCTCCAAGGAAAGGCTCTAATTTGGAATTACCTCCATCAGCCCATTTTCAGTAAGAACTACCTGAGATTCAACCTAGGCCTGACTATTCCAAAATCCTCCAGGTCACTCAGACTTAGTGTAATAAAAGTATCTAGCAACATTACTGGCATATATTTGGTGTTCACTGAGTGTTTTTGAAATCTGAGTCTGCTTCCCAACTTCCTAAACCATGATTGTACTCTATATTCTCTTTAGTACCCTATGTAGGTACTCAAGTCTTTTCTATGTAAACTGCAATTTTTCAGGAGCTGGAATGTGACCTGTGGCATACATAAATCCACATAGTCATAAATGGTCATAATAAAATTCTGCCATATACAATAAGGATGTTTAAGAGTCTTATCAACTATTCTTCTTAGACTCTTAAAGCAGTGCTTTTCAATATGTTTCACTTCAAAGCAAACACAGAAAATAGCATTCTTGGGTTAAAAAGGTGAGGTGATGGGGCTCACCTCAAGCCAGGATCCAACTGGCTTCTCATGGGCCGAAGGGGTAGGGGGATCAATAAATAGGTCTGCATTCATGAGAGATACGGATATGGGCATTTTGCCAATGCCAAGCTAGCAGTAGTACATAACGTCTCCCATATAAAACACAAATCTTATACAGGCAGGAGGAGGCCTTGAAAACAGTTCCATAAGTCATTGTTTTTTTGTTTCCCTGTGGTACATGGTATAAATGATAGATGTGTTCAAATCACAGGCAAGCTACCCTAAAATGTGACATTCAACTCTTAATTTATTGAAAACATCTATTTTCTATGCAGGAAAGATTATTTTCTTCTTATTTCACTTTCTTGATACTTTCATAATTAGCATTAGCAATAGGTATACTTTTTAGGGCTTTTTTTCATGGAAAAAGTAAAGTATCACTTCAAGAAAATTTGTGAATGCTTTACTAGCAAGGACAAAGTCTCACAGAGGTGATGGGCAGTCAGCTGGGCTTACTCACTAGCTATGTTTCTTACAGTCACAGGTCAGTGTTGCTGCCTATAATGCTCAACTTATACCTTGACAAAATTCCAAAGGGTATATAACATGAATTATCTTCCAAGAGTTGAAAAGGAAAATATTAAATGGTGACTACTAAGGGTCTATTATATCTTCTTTCTAGCTTTTTTTAAGAAGAAGAGGAAACAGAGTATATTTTATATATATGGCTAGTTTAGGATTATTGTCTCCCTCAAAGCAAAGACAGAAGGTTCCATGATTCTCTGATGGAGGGAAGTGAGTTTAAATGTTTTCAATGTGGTATTTGATGTCAGACTCTGGGCTCAAATTCTGTTTCTGATTCTTCAGGCTTTGTTACTTCAGGCAAGTTATCCTTTCTTGTTATATTTTGTTTTCTCATTTGTAAAACGGAGATATGAGCATTAAATAATACATATAAAATCTGAAAAGTATTTAGCACTTGGATTCAATAAATGTTCATTGTTGTGATCGTTATTTTTGTTGTATTATTTCTTGTCTTCTCTGCAGTGCAAAACGCTATGCAGTGAATATTGGTGGTGCATAATTAATTACATTACTTTTCTCTTGACAGGATGTTCCACACCACTGGGTATGGAAAGTGGAAAGATAGAAAACAAGCAAATCACAGCTTCCTCCTTTAAAAAATCTTGGTGGGGAGATTACTGGGAACCCTCCCGTGCCCGTCTTAACGCCCAGGGACGTGTGAATGCCTGGCAAGCCAAGGTGAAATATACTCTATGCCTGGAATTCTCTCAGCTCTCCAAAAGAAAACAAAGGCCCTCACTACAGGGAACATGGTAGAGGTGTGGGGGTGGTGTCTAGGGACCAGGAATCGTGTTTCTGCAGATTAAAATCTTAGGTCCAAGAATCTAGGATGTCTGTTGACTTGATATCTTTAGCTCTAACTTCGGCTCACAAGAGTTATTATCTCTGTGATTCTTGGTCTAGCCTTGATTTAAACCAGGAGTGGGTGAAATTTTTCTGCACAGAGCCAGATAGTAAATATTTTAGGTTTTGTGGGCCATATATTCCCTGTCATAACTACTCAACTCTACCATTGTCCAGGAAAACAGCTATAAACAATACGTAAATGGATGAACATGGTTGTGTTCCAATAAAACTTTATTTGCAAAAAACAAGCAGTGGCCCAGATTTGGCCCATGGGCCATAGTTTGCCAACTCCTGATTTAGCCACTTTACATTAGTGATAAACATATGATTTAGATTTGCAACGTCATCTTTTATTTTTTCTTCACAATTTAGCAATATTTCATTTTCTTAAGAGTGCTATTTAAACTTTTTTATTCCCATTTCTAAAGAGCTTTGTGACATTCCTTGAGATAACTGGAGGCAAAGTAAGATGATCTAGGGTTATAAATCAGTGATCTAAATTAAACACCTTCCAAAGTGTTGAATTGCCCCTTATGTTAGCCCATTAAGTATTTCAGATGACTTAATTTTAGGGTAACTGTTAACAGTTGACTCATTTTTGTTTCATTCTTCAACTAACCTGAGAAATCAGAATGGCATGGTAACTTTATGATACCTGCAGCCAACTAAATCTAAATTCCATACTGTCTCCTTCCCTTAAGATACCTACACTCTAATTTCCTGACTTTCTATAAAATTCCAGGACCTATCTTTAAAGTAGGCCACCAGAAAGGAAAAAAGAATTGTGGTGCTAACGGGATAAAAAGGAAAGCTTGGACCCCAAACAGACAATTTTGAGAACGAATGTCTGCGCCTCAAAACTCATTCTGGCCCATCACAGAATCACAGAATGTTAGAGTACTAAGTAGCAATCCATCTGGTCCAGATGTTTCCTTTTATGTCTAAATACACAGGAGAGTAAGTAATTTTACCTTAGTCTGGTAGCAGAATCAGAACTGGAATCTCATTCTCCCAGTAAACAGGCCAATGGTTCCTTCCTCCATTTGAAGCAGCCCAAACACCTCATTTTGTAATTTTGCAGAGGGGAAAACTGATACCTACTTAAAATAATAAAAATAATAATGTTATATTGCATTATGTTTATATACTTTATAACATCTAATTTTTTCAGATGCTCTTTAGACCTGTTCATGGTTTAAACTTGTCACCACACCCTTTATTTTATAATCTTTAAAAGTATTTGCTCTCCATATAATTTGCTCTTAGCCTTTGCAATGTAATAAAAGCCCCAAAGATGAAATGCTAATTATAATGTTTAATGCTGTCATTTTAAATTTGATATTCTGAGTTAGAAATATTTGTTTTGTTTAGTCTTCCATTCGCATGAAATATCTATACAGGGTCTCTTCAGAGAGGCTGAAAATTGAAGCCAGACACATAAGGCACACATACTTATGTCCATGTCTTTACAACTAAAGCATTTCTACCTCTTTTATGCCTACAAAAATCCTTTAGCTACCTACAAGGATTGTCCGGAAAGTATTCAGCCACATAACTGTCCTTGTTATATTAACAATGGCTGGATACTTTCCAGACAGCCCTTATATATCCTGTATCACTGGTGCAACCTTGATTTGAAGACACCCTGAGACACCAACCAAATGTTGCTACAGGATATTACAGATTTAAATTTTCTAATATGACCATTTTAATTCAATTAATTTGCTTTAAAAATACATATATTATGTGAATATATACATATGTGTATGCATATATACATATACACTCATGCACAAATGGGTGATATTGAGAAACTACTCGTTTCATATAGAAGTGAATGAAACTACGGGACATGATAAATCTCCCAAAGGTGAGAATTTATCTCGGATTACTCAAGACTCAGGTAGTCTTTCTGGTCTTCTTTCTTCAACTACATATCACCAAACATGTGATTAGGCATTTTGTTAGGCGGAGAGACAGGACAACTTCTGTGCATCAAGCCTCTACTATGGCTTTAACAGGTCTCTCAAATATCACACTTATTTGAAATATCACAAAAGAAGAAATTGGACTATATTTGCTATTTGACATTAGCAGAGGATAGAAAAGAGAAGTTGAGCTTTTCTAAAATAAGTTAAATAGAGAGAGAATGCTATCCATATCTTTCCCAGATAACCCTGCAGTAATATCAGCGCAGTATATAAACAAACTTGCTTAAGAGAATAATATTTATAAATAATTTAGTACTTCAATAATTTTTCCAAATAAGTTCATTCATTCATTCAACAAGTATTTACTGAACACCAACTATGTGCCTTGCATTGTGGTGAATACCAGGAAGTGAAACTAAGTAAACCTCTGCCCTCACGCAGTAAGGGATACAAACAACAAATAATTGTGTGTGGTGTTTGAAATACTGCAACAGAAATTTATACACATGCTGTGGCAAAAAACAAGAAATGGAAAGTTTCTAGGAGACAGTGAATCCTAAGGAATGAGACAAACAAAATCCTTTTGAGCTCTGCAGATTTCTGAGTATCTTGGTGGAAAAAAAAAAAAAAAGCAAAGGTTTTAATATCCTTCTTATCCATGTGTTTTTGTCATTCTCACAGGCAAACAACAACAAACAGTGGTTACAAATTGATCTACTCAAAATCAAGAAGATAACTGCAATGATAACACAAGGCTGCAAGTCTCTGTCCTCTGAAATGTATGTGAAGAGCTACACCATCCACTACAGTGACCAGGGAGTGGAATGGAAGCCTTACAGGCAGAAATCTTCCATGGTGGACAAGGTAGAGTGGCATCTTGGCAAAGAGAAAGCAATTCGAAAACTGTGCGATGATGAAAATAACAATACCTTTCATTCGACAAATATGCACTGACCTATATCACCTCTTTAAGTCTTCTAAATCCTAGTTCTTCGGGTGCCTGGTCTTGGGACAAGGACCATGCCACCCATGAAACAGGACAAAACACTAGGGGATGTTGCAAAGCTTAATTAGCTCTAATTGAGAAAGATAGTGAAGGGATCCAGAAGAGGTTATGAGAAATGATACCCTATTGGCATTGCCTTACATATACTTGTTATTCATGAACTGAGCAAATCCAAGGCCATAAATATTTCTGTGTCATATTGTTATTAAACAGAAAACAATTAGTGTCTTTACCGATGAGGAGACTAGATTTTCTGCAAAATGAACTACTCCCTTACATTCCTAAATAATTCTACTTCCTAGTGATGTGGTTAAAAATTCTGCCAGAGGCAAAGCTAAGGCGATGTGCCTAGTATTCCAGGAATGAGAATTGTGCTAAAGCCAGCAGGAGAGGCAACACAGAAGGAAACTGATATTTACTGAATTCTCATCAAATGCTCAGCACTTACCTCAGTTAATACATTTGAACCCGACTCTCAGCTTTTTAAACTCCAGGGCTGTTTGTTTTGGTTTGTTTTATTGCTCACTATGCCAAGTTGTTTTCATAGCAGGGTGAGGGTCATTGTCATAAATAAATAGTGATTCTGCTTCTGCTGTGTGTAAATCCTGGGGAACTTGCTGAGGCTGGAGGAAAAAAAGCCACAAAACAGTTAAGAATATAATGTATATGCCTAAATAAATAAATTAAAATGCATGGCCACATTTTAAATGACAGTGATAGTTAACCATTTCTTGGTGGCCACTACCTCGTCATATGTTTACATACATCTTTAAAATTTCTGCGAGGTAAAATTTTGTTGTCCTTGTTTTGCCAGTGAGGAACTGGAGAATCAGAGAATATAAGTAATTGCTGCAAAGTCACATAGCTACAAAGGGGCGAAGGGCAGAGGTGGTTTGGCAGCTGCTCCACAGCATCGTGGCAGGTTTATTTATTGTTCTTTAACTTGGTTGAGAGCACTGGTGGGATGAAACCCCTAAAACGGTCTACCTGGCATGTGCCTTCAAAACTGAGGACCACCTCTGTGATAGTGTTGTATGTGTTCCTTGATGCCCTCTGTTTGAGCTAAAAGGGTAAAAAATTATCTAAGATTTTCATACACACTTATGCTGGCATTAAATATTTTTCCTATTATTTTGCTTCCAGATTTTCGAAGGAAATAGTAATACCAAAGGACACGTGAAGAACATTTTCAACCCCCCGATCATTTCTAGGTTTATCCGCATCATTCCTAAAACATGGAATCAAAGTATTGCACTTCGCCTGGAACTCTTTGGCTGTGATATTTACTAGAATTGAATATTCATAAGCACCGGAAAGAATCTTTAAGACATCAAACCATTTAGAGTGGGAAATGTGTTTTATGGCTATTTTAAATGTTAACAATTTTCTACTATTTCTCTTTTTTCTATTAGAGAATAAAATTTTATAAGAAACTTCTGTAATATAACTTCTTGCTACCATTAAATGAGACGGTGGCTATATTTCTGCTTTAATTTGAATGCAGATGGGAAAATATCAAGAACAAACAAGAAAATGGCTTATCTTTCACAATGATTAAAAATGCTATATAAAGTCATAACATGCTTCATTATAGCTCTTTTAAATCCTATGCACATTAATAAAATAGATACTTTTGAAAACCATTTATAGACCTGGATAACTTTTATTCCTACATTTTTCCTTAAAAGAAGTATGATTTAAGAGCAAAGGAAACAAAGACAATACTTTGAAATGGTTTTTCTTGACAGTGGGTAGAAAAACAATCTTACCATATGAAATAAGTGCCTAAAATGCCCTGTCTTTCCTTGATGACAATGATTCTTCTTACTCCCCATGAGTAAAGAAAAAGACAAGCACATTTTCAGTAGTGCCATTGAAGTTGTGAATCTATCCTGGTCCCCCTTGGGACTGATTGCACAAATTGATGTTCAAGGTTAGTGGTCATTAGATGTGGAACCAAAATAACTAAGGGAGAACTGAGCAAGTAACATTGGCTTCATTCTAGCTGGCACTACATAGCACGCAGTTCACCTAAGGGAAAGCTACTACTGTAAAACAGAACATTGGAACTTTTGGTCCAAATGCAGCTATTCCTGCTAGAACAGACTGCTGGCCAAATTGGTAAGCAGTTGAAGATTTCTTTCGGTGTCTTTCTCTCTGAGGCCTCAACCTCCTCCTCTCTTTTCCCCCAGCAACTTCCCCTTTCATCACTCTCTTCCCCGGAAACTTCGCATCCAGTGGTCCTACAGACATTGTGGAACTGGACATCCTTAAAGTCACATGAGACAGACAGTCACTGTTGAGGTTATCTATATTTGTGAAATAAACCACCCCAACACTGAGTGTTTAAAAGCACAAAAAATGTTATGTGAGGTGAAACATGTTAATTAGCTTGAATTAATCATCCCACAATAAGTACATATATCAAAACATATATACCATAAATATATATAATTTTTATTTTTCAACTAAAACATAAATTTTAAAAATAACTTTAAGAAAGACACATTAGCAAATTCATCATCTTTTATGCTTCTGTGGGTTAACTTGGCTCAGCTGAGTGGTTTTTATTGCTGGCTTCCTTTAGGGTCTCTCATGAGGTTACAGTTGGACAATGGCCACATCCAGAGTCATCTGGAGGCATAACTGAATAATGAGATAGCTGGTCCTCTTCCACTATATGGCTTTTCTGCATGGTCTATCCACTTGATATCTCCAACAGGGTGACTTTGTATGTGGTTGTTCAGCCTCCCAAAAGCAAGTGTTCAAGAGGTAGGAAGAAGCAGCTGCCAGTACTTTCAAAAGCTAGGCCCACAACTGGTACAGCTTCACTGCTGCTGCATTCTGTTGGTTAATACAAGGTACAGGCCAGCCTAGATTCAATGTAGAAGGGAATGACACAGGGCATGCATGCCAGGAGGCATAGTTTATTGGGAACATCTTTAAAAACTAAATACCAGAGTTCACCTATTGCACCTACAGGTAGGGTAAGCCCTGTGAATATACGTGAGAATTTCAAATATCCACAAAACATTGGCTTTCTAATGTTTGTATTCCCATTATTTATTCCTTTTCATGGCTCATGTCATTGTTCCACCAACATTTCTAAGATTTTCATTCTATTAAAAACAAAAGAGTGTCTGAAGATAAAGCAAACATTCCTTTGTTCTCTCCAGGGCCGGCCTCATAGATACGCAATCTGTTCATTCCCATGCTTAGTTTAATACTCTGCTGTCACCATCTTGAAATCTTTAATAATTTTTAACAAGAAATCCAAGATTTCATTCAAGATTTTGTAATGAGCCCCCAAAACTATGCAGCTAGTCTGGGTCCCTCTATTGTGGAATTGGACAAGATCTCTCTTGATCTAGAATCTAACTGAGGTATAATATAGGCAAGAAAACCATGTGGAGTAATAGGCAAGGGAATAGATGGGAGTAGAGCAAAACATCCAACTTCATTATCCTATGTGTGAGAAAAATAAGGCCCTCAAGATTAAACAACTTACCCAAGGCTAAGGCTTGTTAGTGTCAGAAATAAAACCAGAAACCAGATGATCATACTCCCAGCCTCTCTTTCAGGCTGGTTTCTCTTCCATAAAATAGAAATTATAATGCTTATAATTCATCCTGTCCCAGACAGGTAGACATGAGATGCCTATTAATTGATCTGGAAAGTACTTGTTTGAGTATCAATGAGATGTCTGGGCTATATCTGATGCTATGTAGAAATATTAAAACTTCTCTTATTTTGAAATAAAAAGTATTTCCACTTTTTATTCTTCTCTTTGAAGTCATTTAGTTGAAATCACAACTTGGCTTCATAGTATATCTTCCAGTGACATAACATAATCCAATATTTGTTATATCATAACTAGTTGCTATGGAAAGCAGTTAAATGACTCACAGTGCAATTATGAATTGGAAGGAGAAACTAACAGATAAAATCTTAAAATCCTAACAATTATCCTAATTCAAAGTTGGAAAAGTGTAGCTGAGAATATGTCACAAATATGAAAGGGTGAGAAGAAATATGAAATCATCTGTCCAGGATCTTTTTCAAGTTGTTAAAAGAAGCAACAAACTTCATGCCAGTTTTTAGAATAATTTTGAATAATTACCATATTTTGGGTTCAGGACCACTATGGCAAAGTCAGGCAAAAACCATTAGCCAAATATCTTGGATCCTCCCAAGAGTCATGAATGTTCCACTATTTACTTCTCTGGATAGACCAAGAAGGAGCAATTCATAGGGCAGTGGATTTTGTTTCCACAACTGGCACATGCCCTAATGCAGTGGACCTAACACATACTTAAACATATCTGAAAATTCCATGTTATCATTTTTCTTGTTTTTTTTTTTTTCCTAATAGAGAGGTATCTTACAGAAAATTCTGAATGCCTAGTTCTCCCAAGTTCTTATGTTCTCATAGCCTAGAGATAGGGAACGCCATGGGACATAGATAAAATGACCGTGTGTGGAGTGACATTTACATGGTTCCCATCCAGATAACAAAAAGGCTTTTCATATCCAGATATTTACTATATTGGGAGAGATTATAGAGCTTTAAGATTTTGATATCTCTGGTTTGTATCAACTGTCTCCACCAAAACACATGCATCTATTTTGCATTTGGTAGATGTAAAGAAAACTTAATATTAACCTCCCTAGATGTATATCATTTTAATTTTTTTTAAAAAAGTATTAAGTTCATTCTAGCTACACAAAAAAAGCACTATGATAGTTATTGTAGGGAAAGTATATAAAGGAAATCAAAGACATTTCTCTGGCCCTTCAAATATATCATCTAGTTGAATAGAGAAGATAAACACAATAAAAAATCAGAGACTATGAGCCTAGTAAGTCTAACAGATTACACCCAAAGTAGTAAAAACACAGGAACAGCCCATGTAGGATGGAGTCAGATTGAGAAAGCTTTTGGAGCAGAAGATTTGACCTAGATGATTTGAAGAGGATGGTGGACGTATGTGAAGGAAATCTATGCAGAATCCCCAAGGAGAGGATTGGGAAAAGGGTCAATGAAAACCAGGGAAGTGTAAGAGCTTTATGCTCAGACTCTTGTTAAGTTTTCCCTGATGTACCTACTTCTTCTCCCTTCTCTCTCTGTACAGTCTGATAATGACTTACCCACACCCCTCCCTCCATCTCCTCCAACCTGTCCACAGATTCAGTGTGTTTGCCAAGTCAAAAATAATAACAGCAGCAGCTACCCTGGATGGACCCACCAATCCAAGGCGGGGGTAAGGGACACACATAGATACAAAACATGTCTCTAATCTGCAAACTGTGAATGATAGATGGTGGTGACCAGATTATAAGTGGGTTGCCTTTGGAAATGTTATGGAAGATGCTCACATGGGACAGGGTTCTGACTTGCTTGGGGTGATAGGAAAATGGCACTGGAGAGTGGAGAAGATGGGAAATTGACTAGTAGAGAGATGAGACAATTACAGGGATGTTTGGACAATTGCAAGATTGCAAAGTGCTTATGTGATGGTTTTGTTTTGTTTTACCACTGGTCCACGTGTAAACCACCTCCAATTCACCTGCACTTTCATGTTTTACACTGAGGGGCAGCTTTTCAATGTCTCGGGGATGATGTACAGGTAATTTCATATCCTCATGCTTTTTATTGTCACAAAATTTGGTAATGACTTTACCATTTTATTTATTTCAGCTACCTTGTATTGAAGTTTCTCCTTGCTGACTAAAAGGCTTTCTGAAAGTCTGAAATGTGACAACTTTGTTTATAGACATGACAGACAAAAATGTAAATAAAACTTGTATTTTGTGAGTGGTCTGAGGGAAACAGTAACAAAGGCTATATTTCTAGGTAAAATGCCTAGAATAGTACTTGGCACCTAGTAAGAACTATATGGGCATTGATTATTAATATTAACATTAGCAAAAATAATACAAATATGAATATAACAGTATTAATTTCTTCTTTGTCTCTAACACTTTTTAATGCTAGTCATTATTTTTAAAAATTGTGATCAAATGTATATAACATAAAATTTATCATTTTAACCATTTTTAAATGTACAGTTCAGTGGCATTAAGTACGTTTTCATTGTTGTGCAACCATCAACCACCATCCACTCTCCTTTAATTGTTGCCCTATTTTCTCCAAGTTGCTTTTCCCAGTAGGTGGCATGTCTGGTTCAACTGTACTTAGCCAGAATTCTGAGGACTCTCACGTAGAGGTCAAGCCTTAATTATCCAGGCTAAACAAAGAATTGAACAGCTTGCATGGACCTTTTTCAGTGGATTTAAATGACCTAATAACGTTTTTCTCAGGGGCAGGGACTATTAGCATTAGTTTACATCCTGAGCTCACAGGCCTAATATGGGATTCAGAAATTATTGTAGATTATCCACAAATTGAGAACATTTAAACAAATTAAGTAAAAATTTTCTCTGCAAGAATAATCAATTGGTTGCAAAAGAAGGAGTTTAAACAGGGAGAGGTAGATAAATTGTGCCAGAAACTAAATTATTATAGAAAGAATGGTCAGCATGCTAGATCATAGTACACATTACAAAGACTGTACTTTTCTGCAATGTAACAAATAGGTCACTAAAAATTATTGGCTGGTGATGATAGTGTGGTTTGATATTTACCAGGTATTATAAAGAATCCTCTCTGCCCTCCTGGAAGCTAATATTCTAAATTAAAAGTTCTCACATTTCTTCAGGTAGCAAAAAATTAGAAAGCACAAAATAAAACCCAAATGACTAAATACAACATAATTTTATGTATGTATGAATGAATATATTTATTTCTCATCTTGTCCCCCCAAGATTTAAGGTTGCTTAAAAGAAAACATAGCATACTACCTGATAACATATATTAGTTAGAAGCAGGAGAGAAAACTAGAGATAGAAACCTAAACAGGAAGTAGAAAAAGGCT
Organism: Avahi laniger; assembly: GCA_963575035.1. Taxonomy (NCBI): domain Eukaryota; kingdom Metazoa; phylum Chordata; class Mammalia; order Primates; family Indriidae; genus Avahi; species Avahi laniger. The sequence goes on along the minus strand of CAUYSK010090455.1, from coordinate 34,432 downwards.
AACATGAAAATGCATACCATAAAGCTCTTGACCTTGCTATGGGTGAACTTGGGTTTAGCAAAAGTTTAATAGCCAATGGAAAAAGAAAAACCTTAGAAGTTATACAATAGTGGGCCCCAAAAATGTTCAAAAGTAGCACATTTTTATTGAGACCGAAATTAAAAATAAATTTCTCCTGAAGATCTATAAAAAGAGGCCACCATATAAAGTGCAATCTTTCTTCAGTAATTCATTTATTGATTGCCTATTAAGTACAAGGCACCATTCCATGTACTGAAGAGGACAAAACAGAAAAAATGCCTACTCTAATGAAGTTTACCCACCAGTCGAAGGAGAGAGACAATAAACAGTAAGAAAAACATATAGGATGTCAGATAGGAAGTACCAAGGCAAAAATAAATCAGAAGAGGGAATGAGGTATTTGTGGAAGGGATGAAGTCGATACTGAATAGGACGGTCAGGGAAGGCCCTAGTAAAAAGGTGATGTGTGAGCAAAGACCAGAGGAGGTAAGGACGTAAATAACACAGACTCATGAGAGAAAAACTTAGCAGGCAGAAAGAATAGTGAGTGCAAATATCCTGCTATAAAATCATGCAAGCAGTGCTCCAGGAATAGCAAGGAGAACCATGAGGCTGAAGCCTACCAAGCAAGTAGAAGATGAGAGCAAAGAAAAGTGGGTGGACAGAGGTGGGAAAAGATGGGAGGTGGGGGGATATTTAGGTCTAGAAAGTCCCTTGGGCTTTTTTTGAATGAGATGGGAAGTTACCCGAGAGTATTGAACTTATGCTTTAAAAGAATCTTTCTGGCTGCTATACTGAGACTAGACTATAGGGAAACAAGGCTATTTGCAGGAAGACCAATTCAGATGTGACTACAGATATCTATATCAATGGTGGTAGCAATTGAAGTGGTAAGAGTGGTAGAATCTGTACATATTTTGAAGGTAAAGCCAACAGAATTTACTAATGAATTGGACAGTGTATAACAGCTGTCCCCTGAAGACCATGGGTAAAAACCCTCCCCATTGAATCATTGGCAATGCTTTTTAAAAGTCCAATGTTGTCAAAATGATCCTTTCTTGTCTTTTCTATCAATTTTTAACAGATGAACTTTGCATTCTACTCTACTTGAACAGCCAATTTTTGTGAGCATAACCTGAACCTCATCATCCCTCAGAACAGGTCCCCCTGTGGAATATTAAACCCAAACCCAGGCATCTCAGCTCTCTTGAACTTCCACCCTACCCATCTCACTGAGGCATCCAGTTCTCCCAGCCCCTCCATTATATCACGTCTCTGTGCCCCTCGTGGCTTCCACTCCTCCTCTAAGCCAGCACACACCCACTGAGTATGAGTTCATCCATACTACTCATAAACCCTGGGGAAAATTCTTGCCTCTGACCTTCTGCCCCTCATCCCCACCTGCTGAGCAATCCCCAACCTTGGATCAGTCCGGCCCCTGCAATCTCCCTGCCCACATCCAGGCTGTAACATACAGGCAGCCTTAGTTAGCTGGGCAATCACTGCACACAGCCCTTGTCAGTCACTCCCCACATATGCTATTTAAACTTTCATATTTTATGGTAGAACCTGACTCATCCTTGCTTATCTTCTTCTCAGCATGCACCGTGCCTCTTACCACATAGGACAAATAGGTAACATTAGAGAATGCTTTCAGCATTATCCTCTACCCCTATCTAGTGCCTATTATTTCCATCTACCTTACCTCTGTCCATGGGGTGGGGGGAGAGAATCTCCCTTTCTTAGTCAAGGACAAACCTTGCCCATCAGTTCCAGATCCCAACAGCTTCCATACCTCAGAGACATTTTTTAAAAGCCCCTGCATCTCAGAGTAGTAGTTATATAATTATATATATTTGTCTAAACTCATTGAACTATACACTTAAAATGGGTGATTTTTTTGGATGAAAATCATACCTCAATAAAGTTGTTTAAAATTTTTTTTAAACCCTGAGTTTCTTCTGTCCCTTTTCCATCTACTCATGAATATACTCCAGCCTCTAAAAATATAATCTGCATTTACTGCCTGCACAAGCAATTAAAGAGCTCCTACTTTGTGCTAGGATCTCTCCTAACTACTTAGAAGCTGACCCACTATTATACTTAGATGATAATAGGTCTCATTTTTTTGAGATTAATTTTGTACCAGGCACTGTGTAGAACATTTAACATCTTATAAATAATCTTATTTAATCCTCCCAACTACCCTAAGAAGTAGGTATTATCTCCACTTATTCACATGAAAACCGAGCCTTAGAAGGGAATAGTACCTTGTCCAAAGTTGCCAAAAGTTGTAATAGTGGCTGGGTCCTAAACCCAGGTCTGCCTGATGCATCTCACCATCAAGCTCTTCATATACTAAGCCAGGTGATGAATTTTAGATAGGGTGGGAATGGAGAGGTAAGATATAAGAATAACCAGCTGCTCATAAGTCTTATGTATTTCTCTATCTTGTGTGAAGTCCCTGTCCTTACTGCTAGGGGCACATCAAGGTGTCCCTTGCCAGAATAAGGAACTGAGGTCCAGAGTTCTTGGTGGGCCAGGAGACACAAGATTCTGGATCCATATATCTTCTCTTATATTTCAAAGTGAGAAGAGCTTCTGCCCTGGACGTTGGCAGAGAGCTAGAGAAGGTGAGGTTAGAAATGCACAATGGTATGGGTTATAGGCAAAAGCATGAATAAAGACTTCTCTTTAAAGGATATTCATACCCTAATACAGAGAGGGATCTTTTTCACCTTGCAGTTCATGACACACTCTAAAGTTGATTCCATCTAAAGATTTGTACATCACCACAAGAACTGGGCAAACTATGAGCATGGAATTCTTCATCTATAGCTAAGTGTGATGCCATAATACCTGTACCATGAGCTGCAAAAAAGTACTAATGAAGGCTGAAAGTAAAACTCACAAGGACTGGGTAATGTGTCCACCAAACACTTATTAGACAATTCTTATACTTAAAATACCAGAGGAGACCCAGAGAAACATAAAGACCACACTCAGTTCCTCATCACAAAAATCCCTAATTAGTGGGATTTTTAGAGGAAGCCACGTACAAAATGACCAGAAATCATTTACCAGGCAAGACATAACAAGCACATGGTTTGAGTAATCATGTCCCGTAATACCTGAATGCCTCACCAAGAACAGAAAATGTCTTGTCACTGTTAGTAAGGATTCCAGCCAAGAACCCTTGCTCTCAATCAGAACTGAGACAGAGATGAAAGCTGAACAGCATAATGGTAGTTTGCAGTTATGAGAACCCGGAGAGGGCGTCCTGAATTAGGACTGCATTCAGATTAGAACCTGGGAGGAGAATTTCCTTACTAACCTCTTTTGTGGGGGAGGATTTTACATGAAATGTTTTGAACCTTTAATTATCCATTGAAGAGTATTTTAAAACACTTTACCAAACCACACAGAGTATACATAACTACATGAGAGGAGAGAAAATAAGTGTGTGGTTGTGTGTTTGAATGTGTTTATACATGGTTAAGAGGGCGGGAGGAGAGTGACATCTCAGAAACATTTTAATAAATAAGGCCTGTCTCTGTGCTTCCAGAATTTCAAGGCACTTGAGATAGTTCCCTGGGCCAATTCTGTTGCCACAAATGAATATTTGATGAGAGAAATCAACACACCCTTATTTCATTTTATTCAGGATTTCTTAACTTATGACTCATTCACATGTGATTGTGAATGCTGATTTTGGACGTTATCATAGAGGTCACATGCTTTTATAAAACAGGACTTAACACATTTCCCCCAAAAGTTCTGATATATTTTTTAAGAAAGATAAAGTATATCAGAAAATAAATTACTTCACCACCTGGCGTGGCTACATAGTCCAGTCGGTTCCAGTCTCATGAAAAATCCATTCTGTTGGATACAGAAACATGAAGAGGCTGCTTCGGCTGAGTCACAGACGGGCTTCCGGGGCTCATCTTACAGGTGACTGTCTGCTCCCAGGGTGCCTCTGGCAATCTCCAGAACCCCCCTAGGAACTCCCAAAGGTCACAACCTGAACCCTGGGCCACATTCATTCTAGTTCTAGAGAAGAACAAAACAAAACACAGCAGAGCTAAGACAATCACCACAATGCTGGCAAGTTTGTAGTCTCCTTACTAGGCCCTTCTCAGCTGCACACACCTCTCAAACCCAGTTCCAGGAGTATCCAAACCCTTCTTCCATCTTGGTGGGAGCCCGGCTGCTGCAAGTTTGAGGAAAGTATCTATGTCTATAAAAACAGGAATACAAGTGGCATTTGTGGCCTGGGGTCAGGCACTGTCAAGTGTCAAGATTTTGCCATCGTACCCTCATCATTCAAGGTCATTGGTGTTGAAAGAGAACACATTCCTCTTCCAGTACTTAATCTGTTCCTGCCACTTAGGTACCATCTCCCAGTTGAATCAATAGAGTCTGAGAACTTCAGCTTGGAAAGGCTTTTGGAGATCATCCAGTCCCAATACCCATCTCTAACCCATCTCAGGTTAGGAGGAACCTAAGATACAATGTGCAGCCAGTTATCCAAAGTCACATAGCCTATTTGTAGAAAAACCTGAGCAAAAACTTAGGATTCCTAACTCCTAATCTAGTGCTCTTTTTGATTGTAATAAATTTTCTCCCTAGATTGGCTTTTAATGGCGAGTGATGACAGCTTTCCAACTTAGATACCAAAGAATGGCAGAAGACAAGCATAGTCAGAGGGAGGAACAATGCCACAGAGCACTTTCCCAAAGGGCCCTGTGGGTGTGGCAATGCCTCGCCTGCATGGTACCACATTCCCAGCCCACACAGGCTGAGACGTCTAATGAGTAGGCAGCTCTTTAGATGGGCTGTTCCATGACACAACTCAGCTGTGGGGCAGTGCCTTGATGACCACATCCACAATTCTGGGTCAAGCATTTAAGAAACAGAGAGGAGAGTCACTTGTGAGCTGAATTGACATTTTACTGGATAGCACAGCATACTCATTTTTTCTGTGATTATCGTCAGGACACAGCTTGCTTCTGTTTGTGAAGTAAGTCATCAGTTTAGGGGCATTTTAGGAGTACAGCCTGGAGTGGTACAATTCACTACTGATTCATCATATGAGCTCCCTGAGGTTGGAGACGGTCTTATTTTTGTTTCCCTATAGTATCAAGGGCAGTGCCTTAGACAACAGGCTCTCAAATTCATGTTGAGGGAATAAATGTGACCTTGAAGGACTGAGATTCTTTGTCCCTCAGTGTTCTCATCAACAAAGTGAGGAAAATGTGTATTTGTACCTACCATATTTATAGGAATGAAGTAAGAATTCAAGTTCTAGTTAATACATTTGAAAGGCATTTCAATGCTATTTTCCAGGAGAACTGCTTTGTGGTACAGTACATTGAAAGTAAAGAAATATTAACTAGGAGAGAACATAAAAGGTTGCATGGCACGGAGGAACAGTATTGGACTCTGCAAGTCCGCACAACCAAATACTTTTGTGTTTGTCGCATCCTGGTCAATTGATTTACGTTTCTTGGCCTCAACTTCAATGTTCTTTCTAAAATTAATAGTCTGTGGTTATAACTATTTTTAATGAATTCCATCATTTTTACTGTAGAACAAAGTTTAAATTGGGCCAAGAAGCATGTTTCCAATTTTATCCTATCACATGGCCCTTAACTTCTTTGTAACTTGGTCTTCCTCTGGAAAGTAATGCAATGGACAAACTGATCTTATTTCGTCATTTTGCTCTAAAATTCTATATACCACACAATGGGTAGAACCAATACTCCTTTCCAACCTGCACTACTCCATAGATTAAAAATGCTTGACTCATCTAACTGGAATTGCATTAAATCATAGATTAAGGAAAAGGACAGTTGCATGATGCTATTTTTCCATGCAAGAACATAGTAAATCTGACCATTTTTTCAGATCTTGTTTTGCAGTCTACAGTAAGATTTTACTGTTTGGCAATCATACTGTAAAAGTCAATAAGAAGTATATTTGAAAAACGGTATTTTCAATGAAGAGGAAAAATAATGGGTTTATAAAATATAAAAGGCTTTTATAAATTAATGAGAGGGATAAACAGCCAAAAGAAAAATGGGCAGAGGTTATGAATAGGCTATTTACAGAAGAGTAAATCCAAGGAGCCTGCAAACATATAGGAAGATGCCCAAACTCACCTGTAAAGATTTTCAAATTGAAGATACAATGACGTATCTTTATACGATGGTTTTTCATCTTCCTCACTAGTGGCATTCTGAGATGGATAACTTTGTGTTGTGGGGGCTGCCTTGAGTATTGCAGGATATTTAACAGAATCCCAGTAGAAGCTAAAACCCTCCTCCCAATCATGACAATCAAAAACATCTTCAGACATTGCCAAATGTCCCCAAATCGTTACAGATTGAGAACCACTGATTTACATCTATTAGACAAGCAAAAATGTACAAGCCTGATTATATCTGTAATCAGGGATGCAGTGAAAAAGGAATATTCTCATATGTTGCTAGTAAAAATGTAAACTATTATAGGTTTTATATAAAATAACTGAGTAATACCTATGAAAATTAAAAATATATATACTCTTTAACTCAGCAATCCCATTCCTGGGAATAAATCCTATTAAAATGAAATTAAAAATACATAAATATACATTGTATGAGAGTGTTAATTGCAGCATTGTTGGCAGTGGCCTAAAACAAGAAAAAGAATGAATGACCATAAGCAGGGGCTGAATAGCATACTCACACAATGAAATATTATGTAGGCATTAGAAAGAATTAGACCTATACCTTATCACATGGAATGTTTTCTGAATTATTCCTTAGAGAGAAAAAAAGAGCCAGAAAAGTTTATAATTGTAAAATACAGTATAATCTTACTTTTTGCAAAACGTATACTCCTGCATGCTTTTTATATGAATAGAGAAAAGTGTCCTCAATATTCTATTTACCCCTACAGAATGGGAGAAAATATATTTGCAAATCACCTGACAAAGGTCCAGTATCCAGAATATATAAAAAAAATGTTATAAATCAACAACAAAAAACCATTTTAAAAGGGCAAAGGACTTGAACAGACATTTCTCCAAAGAAGATATACGAATGGCCAACAAATACATGAAAAGATGCTGAACATCATCAGGCATTAGGAAAATGCAAATCAAAACCACAATGAGATACCACTTCACACCCACTAGGATGGCTACTAAAAAAAGGAAGATAACTGTTGGCAAGGATGTGAAAAAATTGGAATCTTTGTACATTGCTTGTGGGAAAGTAGAATGGTAGGGCCTCTGTGGAAAACAGTAGGTCAAATAGTTAAACATAGAATTACCAACTGATATAGCAATTCTACTCCTAGGTACATATCCCAAAGAGTTGAAAACAGGTATTCAAATACCTGCACACAAATGTCAATAGTAGCACTATTCACAATAGCCAAAAAGTGACAACAATCCAAATGTCCATCACCTGAAGAATAGATAAATAAAATGTGGTATATACACATATTGCTCAGCCATAAAAGGAATGAAATACTGATACATACCACAATGTGGATGAACCTTAAAAACATCATGCTAAGTGAAAGAAGCCAGACATGAAAGGTCACATATTGTTTGAAACTACCAGAATAGGTAATTGCAGAGAAACAGAAGCACATTAGAGTTTATCAGGGAATGCGGGGAGGAAGGAGCAGGGAGTGACTGTTTAATGGGTATACGTTTCCTTCATAGGGTGGTGAAAACATCTAGGAACAGTTCACAACATTGTGAATGTACTGATGCCACTGAGTCGTACACTTAAATATGGTTAATGGTTAATTTTGTTATGTGAATATTAACTCAATTTTCAGAAATATATTCTATTTACTTTGGTGTTAGTTCCTATTGCTGCACAACAAATTACCACAAATTTAGCAGCTATAAAAAATTACAACAGCTTAGCTCATGGCTCCATATGTCCAGGTGGGCTTGAGTGGGTTCTCTGCTTAGGGTTTCACAGGCTGAAATTAAGATGTTGCCTGGGCTAGGCTCTTCTCTGGAGGCTCTGAGAAAGAATCCACTTCTAAGCAATTTTAGGTTTTTAGTAGAATTCAGTTCCTTGTGATTGTAGGACTGAGATCCTGATTCCTTCCTGGCTGTCAGCCAGGAGGCAGTCTCAGTTGCTATAGGCTGCCCACATTCCTTGGCACATAGCCTTCTCCAGCAGCAGCACATCCAACCCTTCTTATCCTTCAAATAGCTCTGATTTACTCTTCTGCTACCAGCAAGAGAAAAATTAGAATTATGCCTATCACAACCTCTTAGAGAAAAATAATAAGGAAACATTTTCTACCCAATTCAAGAACAATTATTATTTGTTTATACTCAGCCTCATTGCAAAGCAGATTTGAGGTGCCTATGTGATTTACAGTGAGAAAAAGTTCCAGAACCAGTGATTTACAGATTAACACAGTTCAGTTCTCGGAGCCTCAGAGAAGGGATAGAAAGCTGCTCTTAATAGGTGGGCTTCTCTTTCTGAGGCCTCTCTTGGCTTCCTTTCTCTTTCTTCTCTTCTACTAAATCACTGAATGTAAATGCAAAACATTTGTCAAGAGGACCACTGGTGTTCTCTCTGTATTCATGATAAGAAGGGAATATTATGGTTGGAGTTTAGGGGACTAAATACTTGTATTATGTAGATTAGAAGTTCCCAAATTTTTTGTCTTAGGACCCTTGTTATTAAGAACCTAAAGACCTTTGGTTTTTGTGGGTTATACTTACTGAAATTTGCCATGGTATAAATTAAACCAGGAAAGTTTTTTAAACACAAGAATATACAAGCACACATTCACTTAGCCTACAGAGTGATAATGTTATCACATGTTATATAGCCTCTGAGTGGAAAAGTCCTATGGTTATAAAAATAGCTTTGACCTGGTAGAATTGTCAGGTGTGGGACCAGATGTCAGGTTCACGTTCCCTGGTTTTTGGTTTCCAGCACCGAAGAATGGTTACTGGTGTCGAGTTGATGGAGCAAATGAGCAGACCAAGCTGATGCAAGCAAGCAAAGTGCCAAAAGTTACTACAGCATAGCATATTCTAGAGAAGGAATGGGTCAATCCTGCTGGTGGAAACCCTGAGTTTAATAAGATTTTTCCTTTTAAGCTGATTTCCTAATTTTATGTTAAGTGGGAAGCAGAATATTCATGCCTTTTCTTGGAAAGGGGTGGAGAATTCCTGGAACTGGGGGAACTGGGAACCATCCCCATTTTTAAACTTATAAGTCAATTTCCAGGGGGCGGGGGTTGCCGTGATTATTTGTAAACTGTCATGATGCTTGTGGGTGTGATTTTTACTATGTTAATGAGCGTGGGTCACTTGGGTAGGATATTGTCACCTTATTTGTACACATGCTCCAAAGACCCTCTTTTGTGGCCTTGTTAATATCTCCACTTTGTGGCCTTTCTACCTCTTTCTGGTTGGTCAGTCTTTGGAGACCCTCTATCATAGACCAAACATCTGTTCACTCCTTGGAAGCCTCCCCTGATCAATTTGTTCCTCCTACTAGAAAAAGCATCTCCTAGTGCCATCTATTTCTCAATGGAAACCCCCTAGACAAAGCATCTGTTCCCCTTTCTCCTTGTCCCAACCTAAAAGAACCTCTGAAAGCCCTGGGGCTTCCTGGACCACACTTTCAGTGAGAGTGAGAATTATAAATACTACCAATTGTATTTCTTCACAGATTAATCAACTCACATATTTTGGTGCATTCACTTGTGTAGTCTTAGAAACAAATCTTGTCCTTTACTAGTTTCTTGTTTCACCTGGTAGACTCATTTTTGTTGTTTATGCTTGCAAATAGGGTCATTTGCTACCACAGGAGGAAAATTGAGCTAGATGGATCATAACATACATAAAAGCAAAACAGAGTGTTCAGAATGTTTGTATAAGCTTCTGGCAGGATCTGTTACTCTACAGATACTGCACAGAGAAAATTGCTTAGATGCTGCAGCTTTGCCTGAAGTGAATGATTAGGATGGAGTCAGGCTGTGAGTCAGGCAGGAAAAGGCACACAGGGGAGATGAAAGCAAGCACTGGGCATTCTTGTCATGCTTTGCCCTTGAAAACTGTGCCAACGCCTCTTTTGGGTTGTTTTTAAATGAAGAGCTCTACCATGTTTTGTGATTGCTTTAATGACTCAGGATTTCCACTTTCCTTTAAGCCATAAACTATACCGTGTTTGTTTTCTTTGTATTCTGCTTTCAAAAAGTGACAAAATAAAATTTAAACCCTTTAATTCGGACTCCATTATGGTTCTTCTGTTAAGTGAAAAGCTTGTTCATTATCTCAAAATACTATCTACTTTCTTTGCTTCAGTGTCTTGGTAAACGCCCCGGGCGCTTAAATCCTGGTGTCTTTCTATAGCGGATGATACAATTTAAAACATGAAAGCTGCTGGAGTAAAGATTTAGCATTCCCCCGCCCCAAGGTTAAACCTTTGCCTGGCCTCGGTCACTAAGTCTTTCCGGAGGACCTGAGTGGACATGCGAGGGACAGTGATTGAGAAAGGGTGACTGGATGGATGGAACAGCGCCTTCCTTTTGGTGGAGGACTAGGCCCACAGGGAGCATTCCCGACAGGTGAGCGGTGGCACGGAGGGTGACCGAGCCGGCCGCGGGTGTGGAACGAACACTCACCGCCTGACTAGCGCGCGCTCCCGCGACAGCCAGTGCTGCCCGACTGAGTCCTACGCGTCCTCGGCGCCTGAGCCAGACGACGCCAGCGGGCTGGCGCGCCGCCGCCATTCGCGTCTTGTGAGCCATCAACCAATGGGAGAGAAGGCAAGTTCCCGGCGTCCGCTGTGATTGGCTCCGAGCCTGGAGGCGGTGACGGAGGTGGGCCTTAGGGAGCGTCTCCTTTTGGCCACGGGGCTGCCTGCTCCGCGTGGGACGTCCGCAACAGGGTTAGGGCAGTGGGCGCTGAGGCCGCAGGCGGCGGTGAGCCTAGAACGGCCTGGCCCTGACGGGCGAAGGCGCCACCCACGGTTACAGGTGTCCGCGCTGGGGCAATTCCTGAACCTCACTCCAGTTGGCGGAGAAGGAAGGGGCCGGGCCTGGTCCCCGCCCCTCGCGACCCGGATGGATGTGTCCCGCCCGGTGTCCAGGCGGGCGGCGGCGGCGGCGGCCACCATGCTCCTGCGCACCGCTCGGGTCCCTCGCGAGTGCTGGTTCTTGCCCACCGCTCTGCTCTGCGCCTACGGCTTCTTCGCCAGCCTCAGGCCATCGGAGCCTTTCCTGACCCCCTACCTGCTGGGGCCCGACAAGAACCTGACCGAGAAAGAGGTAGGCGTGGAGGGCCGGCGGCGGCCTGCGAGGGCGGCGCGGGGAGAGGGGCGGCCGACGGTGGACGTAGCGTGTGGGGAGGGCGTAGCAGCTAAGGAATGGATGAGCGAGGAAAGTGCCGAGAGCGGCTCTGGGCAGAGATTTTTGATTTTTCCCAGTTGAAGGACGGCTTCGTGTTCTTTGCTGTATTAATTCGTAGTTTCCTGTTTCTTTGGGTTTATAGGGCGCGTCTTCGGTGAAGGGCTCGGAACGCGGGTCAAGAACCCCGATGCACCTGCGCTTCAGGCGATATGCTGATGATGCTGTAATGTGGTTTAGCCTGACTGCCCAGACTGGCCCAGCAATTCCTGCAGGGAGGAGGGGATAATATTTTGATAGAGAAGTAAAACAGCAAGCTGTACTTTGAACATGGTAGAGGTTTAGTAGTAGTCGTTGACCGAAAGTAGGCAGCCACTACTTTTCTCAGAGGATCTTCCCTCTGTGTTTCCCCTACTTTGTTTACCTTTGACAGGAAGATGTGATCAGTCAAGTAAGGACAGTACAGGACAAGAAGAATCCATCATCTTAATTTGTCTTGATTTTTAATTGGGCGAGGTTGTGCCCAAGAATATTCTGCCCCTCTCCTTAAGCCCCATCTCCTGAGATAAAGGCAGATGGTATCACATAATTGGCACTTAATTATAGTGTAAATTGTGAATTGTTGGTTCAGAGATGTTAGTTTTGCTTCTCAACTGCGTGGTGAGATCTTTGAAGGTTCTGTACCTACCCTCTGGCATGTTCAGGGTAATTGAGAGCACATAGTCCATGATCAAGAACTTGCTGATTAATTTTTTTCTAGATGAAGACTTGTAAGTAAAGTACTTCAGAAATGCATAGTGTTCTTAAAAATGTGTTTAACTCTTAAAGTGCATGTTCAAAACCAACACGTGCTTATTGCAGAAGACATTATATATACTGAAAAAAATTAAACCCGAAATGCTACCACAAGACCAAAATAAAGCAGATTCGGCACCCTCTTCCTTGAACACAGCAAAGGGTAAAAGCTGATTTCTGGTCTTCTTTTCCCTACTGTTAGCTGAGTGGGCACTTGTTAGCTGTTCTTTTTTTCCTGTGCCTTCTTTTCCTTCCACCCTGCCTCTCTGCCCCAGTTGCTGTGAAATGCTCCTCCCATTTGAACCTTTCTCTTCCTCCAGTGGTTAGTAGTCAGTCATCTCTTTTGAGTAGCAACTGCATAACAGGTCAGAGCAATAGGTGGCACTAGCAATCATTTGCACATCTGCAGGTTATAATCACTCGCTGTCCAGTTTGTTGTTGCAGTGCTCCTTCATTTTCAAGGGCACTTGAGAGGGAATTGAGAGCCATTATTGAATTCTGATCTGAGGGTTTCGTTTGAGTGTCTGACGTTTCAACCCTAGCAAGCATCACTGACTTTTACCTACCCTCAGATCATGTGTTTGTCAGTCTTATGGATCATTACATAAGGGACTGTAACAGTTATTCATTACCTGTTTGAATTTTAATACTGGTTTAAAACAATAATAAAGTGGAAAGGGCCACCTCTTGTGAACAGAATGATTTTACAAAAAGAAAATTACTGCACTGATAAGAGAATATGTGATTCTGGAGACCCAAAACAACCACTGAATCCGAGGTGTAGGCACTGAGGTAGAAATGATACTGCTGGTGAACAGCTGACAAAGTTTCACGTGAACTGCCATGTGATCTGCACAGTTTGTGCACCTTGTGGGATGGTGAAATGCATGGAGAAAAAAAATACTCCCAGTGTGGATATTTGAAAGCTGGTCTGCTTCGTCACGGGCCCTGGGTGGAGGGTTGCTGTTTGATGTGCTATCATGATCATGTGCCTTGTCTTATCAGAAAGCTTTCCAGGGTGAGTGAAATACGTCCTGGGGGTATAAAAATAAAGCAGGTGTGCCTGGCCCAGTAAATATTTGCAGATTGTGTAACAAAAACATAAGCATACTTCAGTTATTGCAAATTAGATGAGGAGGAGGGCAGGGTTTGAAGAGAAATCTAGTGGTCTGGGGAAGGAATGTCTTCTCTGAGGACCTTGGAAACATGGCTGATTCTATTGTGGTACACAGTATGGCTCTGCTCACCCTGTGAAGAAGCCTAGATTTTTTGAATAACTAAAATAAATAGAAAAATTTATTCATTTTCCTAAGTGCTTGCTTTCAGTATTGGACAGTTAAATAAAAGTTGTTACATGATTTTTAAAGCAAATGCCAAGTCATATTCAGTGACATGTGTATTGAAGTTTTTATTTCCCCCAGAAGTCTTCAGAAGGGCCAAGTTGGATTAAATAGAGGTATTGTTAACTAAATCTAAAGACAAAAGAAGAGGGAAAAAGAATTTCCTCTCTCTCTTTCCTCTCAGAGGATTTTTTTTCTTAGATTTTAGGAAAAGCATTAATTTTTAAATAGATACCACTTTTTAAGTAGATTAAAATTTAACTATATGCTGATGGTTGAAAGCCAGACTTTAAATAAAATAGAGCTCTTTTTAAAAACTTTTTTTATCCTTCTATTGTTGTATCATGTGGTTTGACAGACATTTACTACCTTTCTTTGGGTTTTTTTTTTTTTTTTTTAAATATTCCATCTACTCTGGCTGGTATTCAGAGCCTTACAAAGTTTGACTCTTACCTCCTTGACAGCCTTATCTTCTACTATATCCCTTGTATCCCTTGCCACCTTCCACATACTCACGCTCCATCCATACTAATCTTATAGTCATAAGTCCCTCATATCCACAGTCTCTCATCTTATGGCCTGTACTCAAAGGCATGATCTCTACTTAGAATAATCTTCCCATAAATATCTATTGATATCTTTCTGTTAAACTTTGACTTTCTCATTCTCCAACGTTCAAAGAAGCAACTCCATTTCCTGTTTCCATATAAAATACTGTATATGTATATGTATATTCCTCACAAGGTTCAGAACTCTAGGAGAGCTGAGGCTTCATTTTATTCTTTTTTGTCACCTCCACACAGGTTGAAAACAATATTGTGCAAATAAGTACTTATTAAATAGTTTAATTGAAACTTGATTCTAAATTAAAGTCTAAATCTAAATTAGAGCTTAAAACTGAACATCTGTTTTCCCTTGACTTTTTGTATCTCAAGAAAGCACAAACAAGTTCTGATCCAAAGAGTTGTGAAAGGCACCTTGATTATAATAAAATTAATTCCCTTTGCTCATATGGCAGATTTTACCTGAAGTGAGAAGTTGGGATATGGACAATTAGTAAAGTGTTCATAATTAGTGCATTTTTGCCTGTAGGAAGTTTCCCTTTGAGATTGGAAATATCTATCAAAAAGGCATTTTCTGGTATAATGACTTCCACCTGGGGCACTGAAAGAGAAAAGGATCTCCTATGGAGACCCAGTAGCTAAACTCTGGAGATTGTGTGATCTCTATCTCTTCATGAATGCCCTGTGAAGCACCTCAGGGCAGATGAACAAGCTACTGCAGGCAGTAGAATTAAACTTGGCAGGTGATGATCAGTAACAATTTTCTGATTAAAGAAACCAGGCATGTTAGTGTGATGGGTTCTTAATACCTGGGTTCAGATCTTTTTACTGCCAATCCCAGCTGTGATAACATGGGACAATTTACTTACCCTTCCTCTAAGGCCAAGTTTCCTTGGTTGTAAAATAGAGATGATTGGGGTTGTTGTTTGGATTAAATGGAGGTAATTTAGATAAAGTGCTTAGCATGGTATGTAGCACAACACTTGCGGTTTGTTATTATGATGTCCATAATAGTGTGAAAGGTATTTTTATCTTGGGTTTATTCTCTTGTAGGAGAAAATGCAAATGCAAGTTTCTTATTTAGAATAGGTTAAAGAGAACTCATCTCCTCTCCCCCACCTCCCCAACCTTAATTTTGTTTTAGTTGTCATTGGCAGTGACATTGGCTGGCATTGTTACTTTCCTTCAACTTCATTATCTAAATTGTGGTTTTATATTAAGAGTAGAATTAGACTCATGAGTATAGATACTTTGATAATTAACAGGATGGGAGTTATACAATGAAAACTTGACAGTTAATTGTTTGGAGGCAACCATTACTGAAAGTTACATAACTTGTTTAAGTGCAGGCAATACTATTAGAGTGAAGAAAGAGGTCAACCAAAATCCCAAAACAAAAGAAGATGTGGTACCAAAGGCAGCAATAGAGGACGTTTCCAAGGGAAAGTTTTGATGGCTAGTAGCTTTGTGGTACTGCATTAGGAAAAATGTGTTGGGGAAAATGTGAAGGTGATGCTGGGTCAGAGGAGATAGTTTCAAACTTTAGAAAACCGAAGGAGAGTATCTTTGAAAGCATAGGCTAAAAAGGAATTGAAAGTTGTTAATTACAACACAACTCTGAAAAGTGGTAGGGAAGCCTTCACTCTTCACCACTTTTATGTCAAGATTATTCTTTCCTGTTTTGTTTTTTTTGCTGAGAGGCCTCTTACGCAGCCAACAACACTTTGTTTCTCATTTACTAAAATTTTCACACTTTTGAATAAGAATCATTTCTACAGTTCTTGATTATTATTTTAGGTGCATATTCAGGTGCAACAAAATTTTCTGATCAAATGGATATTGTTGATTTACAAACATAAATTAGAGCAAAATTCATGAAAGTGAGGCTATTAAATAAATCACTTTTGATATATGGGCAGTTAGAAATCAAGTCTGGAATGTATTTCAGAAAATGAAGATTATGTTTCACTTTTATAGTTGTCCTCTGCACTGGCAAGAGATTTTACAATAATTGTTTATTTTATTGTTCCTCTAAAACCTTAGAAAAATTAGCTCTTATTACACTTGGGTGAACTGAGATATGTATGAGAGTTAAAAAGAAAGTTATCTCTGGTCCCAGAATGTCAAAGTCTAGGATCAGATTGCTCCATTACAAAGTATTCAGTCTCTTACCAAGACTGCCTTCCAAAAAGCACTTAAAAACTGAGGCTACTGTTAAAAGGAAGGAAAAATCAACTACAGTGATTGTTATTGGAAGAATGGGGATGATAGTCCAATTAATTTAGTTAATTCATATTGCCCTAGGTGGTTTGTGTTTTAGCTTGGGCCCTCTAGTCTTCAGAAATTTACATGTATTCTTTCATTAATTTTTGCAACAAACAACCACATGACATAGATTTTACTCCTCTTTTACTGATAATGGAGATTAAGGCTAAGGGAAACTAAAGAATGTTGCCTGTTATCACACAGAAAGTGAAGGAACTAAAATTTCTGCTGGGATCTTTTTTATTTAAAGCTTATGATAAAGATTATTTATATTGTATCCCAATTTTAAAATATGCACTAAAAAGAAAACAAAAACTTCTCTTTTTTTCATATTATAAGCAAGCAAAAATAAGGACATAAAAGGTGCCTATAATCCTACCATCCAGACCATAGCTGTTCTGTCAAGACTTTAGAACATATTTACTGTCTTTACTTATTACTCTATCCCAAAAGAAATGAAACCTAAAATCAGAGAAATCTAGTCAAACAGTAGGATCAAGTCTTCCTATCCTGTGACGAGAAGTAAGAATTGACAATGATTCAATTTCCAAAACATTTATTGAGCCTAGTATCTTTGTTGGCTGTTAGATTATACAGATGAATGTAGCGTCCACCTTTAAGGAATGGTTCTCAACCCTGGCTCATATTAAAGTCTCGTGGGAGGTTTTAAAAATATATCTGTGGTTGGGCAACCAAAATGTTTAAAGCTTCTTAGGAGATGTGCAGCCATGGTTAAGAACCAGTGTTTTGGATTAATTAGGGAAACTGATACATACAAAGCACTATAAGAGTGCTTTGAATGTGGTGATACAAATACTTTCAGCTTCAGCAAAGTCTTTCTGGGTAAGGAAAGACTAGGCCTTGATAAATGGGAAGGATTTTGGTAGGAAAAAGATGATGGAGTGGGGATAGGAAAGGATATCCCGAACAATTATCTGAACTGTTGTTGTCAAGGTTTCTTTGGTTAATAAGGATGAGGTATTGGTAGATTGTTTATAAGAATAAATTCTTTATGAATATTCCAGATCCTTTGATCACTAATGGGTTTTTATTCTCTTTCTACCAGGTCTTCAATGAAATTTTTCCAGTATGGACTTATTCTTACCTGGTGCTGCTGTTTCCTGTGTTCCTTGCCACAGACTACCTCCGTTACAAACCCGTTGTTCTGCTGCAGGGACTCAGCCTTATTGTTACATGGTTCATGCTGCTCTATGCCCAGGGACTGCTGGCCATTCAGTTCTTGGAATTCTTCTATGGCATTGCCACAGCCACTGAAATTGCCTATTACTCTTACATCTACAGTGTGGTAGACCTGGACAAGTACCAGAAAGTCACAAGTTACTGTCGAAGTGCCACTTTGGTGGGCTTCACAGTGGGCTCTGTCTTAGGGCAAATCCTCGTCTCAGTGGCAGGCTGGTCCCTGTTCAGCCTGAATGTCATCTCTCTTACCTGTGTTTCTGTGGCTTTTGCTGTGGCCTGGTTTTTGCCAATGCCACAGAAGAGCCTCTTCTTTCACCATGTTTCTTCCACCTGCCAGGGAGTGAATGGCATCAAGGTACAAAATGGTGGCATTGTTACTGACACCCCAGCTTCCAACCACCTTCCTGGGTGGGAGGACATTGAGTCAAAAATCCCTCTAAATATGGAGGAACCTCCCGTGGAGGAACCGGTAAGCTCAGCCTTAAATATCTTGTAGTTGTTACTATGGGGGCTAGACCAGGGGTGAAAAAACAGAAAGGAAACTCCGTCTTGCTGGATCTTGTATTCATTTAGATTCATGTTTTATCCTGAATTGATTCATTGGTTCATTCATTCATTAATTCAACATAGGATTTATTTATATTAGGGTTGAAAAATTTATTTTCCCTGGAGTGCATGACCTCCAAAGTCAGACGGATAACATTATATTGTGTCAGAGATGTCTTGGATTGCAGGGGCTGTGTCTTCTTCATCTTTCTATCCCCAGTGCTTGGTATGTAAAGAAAACATTCAGATAATTTTTTTCCAGTAAAGTATTATTATAATATTTAGATCTAATTTCTGACTTGAAACCTAAAGTATTTAAGGATAGGAATTTATTTTCCTCTTCTGTGCTAGAAGGGATATCTGTTTGTTATTTAGTTTTCAAATGACAATTTGCTGAAGTAGGGTAATATGAGTAGTACAGAGGAAGAGAATCACAAGAGAACAATTTAAAATGATGTTGGAATAAATATTAAAAGTGTGATATGAAGCTATATCTTGGAAGAAAGAGGAATCACATGAAAATAACTCACCCATCCATTCTGTCTAGCTTTGAAGATGAAATTGCCTTCCCCACTCACTCATATTTTTTATAAAATATTTTTTTCCTTTCTATCAGGTTATAAGCTGCGAGAGGCAAGGTTCATTCCTGCCACACTGTAGTCTTAGTTTTCCTGAGACATGTTTGGAAATAAGCCTATTAACATTCCAGCTTTGCAAATGGGCTCTGTCAGACATAAAACTGAACTCCATAAGCTTTGTAGGCTGGATGAGAATAAAGAACCACCATGAATAGAGTCTTTGGCTGTCTTCCTGAAGTTAACCCAGTTGTTTCAACATGGCATCTAATGCTTTCATTGAAAATTACTCTCTTTTGCCTACCTCTGTTTTTCACCTCTGGTTACTAGTTAAAATATAGGTTATCATCCCAAAGAGTCCGGGTCACCTTCTGAGCCTGGCTGACAGTCATCATGAAACTCACCTTGATTACCAGGGCACCTGTGGGCAGCTTTGATAAGAAAAACTATGGGATTAAATAGCAATGAAATGCTGGTTCCATCATAGTTTCTTAGGTGACACTGGAGAGTCATCAAAGGATTGATAAAGTATAATCATTTGATCTCATGTAGCAGAAAAAAAGAGCCCTTTTTTATCTGTTTCAAATACATTACAGTGGCTTTAGCTAAAATTAATACACATACATACAATACATTTATAAATATATATTTTAAATATTAACATATTGACCATAGTTCAAAAGATTTTTATAAACCAGTGTTTCAAACTTTTTTAATATGAATAAGAAACATAGTAAGAAATGCATTTTACATAGCAATCAGTACATACATAAGTATTTTATATATAACAGAAACAAAAATTTTACAATATAATATTCGGATACATTTCATTCTACTTATTTTTTATAATACAGGTCACCGTCTTCTAAATCAATTTATTACCTACTCATGAGTTGTGACTTGCAGTTTAAAAAACTCTGCCCTAGACCAACTTGAAATTTATTATTTATAGGTATGCAAAGTATCAGTATTTTAAAAGCTGAAGAATTACAAAATTTAGAGTTAGAAATGATTCTAACCATAGGTCATAGAACAGTCAGAGCATCTTAGAGTTAAAAGGGACTAGACCTCATCAAGACCTCTCATTCTTTTAGAGGTAAGGATGGGGATCAGAGATTAGCAATTTAGGCAGAATTGCACAGATATACTCCCAAACATAACTTAGAGCATATGTGCGATTCACTTCTCTCTGTACTTTGCAACATAAATTTCTTTCACCAAGGTAACAACATCGTCAGGACCATAATGTTGGCTACAGTGTGGTCAAAATTGGATTCAAGTCAGTCCTGTGATATCCTTGGCTCCGCTGCTAATACCAAAGCAAATGGGAAGTGCTGCTTGGCAGCTCTAGAGACTGGCCTTTAAAGTGCTACTGCTTTTCTTTGGCAAGGTTGAAGGAAAGTCAGAATGTGGATACCAGGGATCACAGACAATTTCAAGTTGACAAAACCAGTAATTAAGCCGTAAGTCATAATTGTGGTAATACTGAAGGGTGGATAGGTAGGTAGGTGGATGGTTTTCATCTTGATTTTTTTTTTTTTTTAGAAAGGGAAAATAAAGTAGGAGTCCAAATGATAGCCTAGTCTACAAGCTACCTTAGAGTATTTATGACTTCCTTTCAGACAGCCTGTTGCTTTAGGCCAAAGGCTGACATTGCAGTAAGAGCCACCAAAGCCTGTGATTTTCTTTCTCAAACAGAACTGGACTCATTATGTACTTGGCTTATAGCTAAACCTGATTTATTTTGAGTTCTTCATCTATTAGAAATGACACAGGGTATAGTGGGTGCATGCTTGTAATCCCAGCTATCAGGAGGCTGAGGCAGGAGGATCCACTGAGTACAGGAGTTCAAGATCAGCCTGTACAAAACAGTGAGACCTTGTTTCAAAAAAAAATACAAAGTAAACCACTTCTTTGGCACAGGGCCCGACATGTAATTTATACCTAATAAATGATTCTCTTAATATGGCCATGCTTTTTTCTGCAGATTGACATCTTTTACTATTAGTATTTTTGTGTGTATGCATGTCTGAGTTCCATGAACAATTATACCAGCAAAATTAGTGCTTCCACTTTTGTATTTAATAATGTCATTTCTAGCAGCAGGGTATAGTGGATTTTGAAAAAGAGAAGTAAATCCAAATTCCCTTCCTTCTTGAGCAGGTCACTTAATTCTGTGAGTCTTAGTTTCCTTATACACATGTCTGCCTTATAGGGTTCTTGCGAGTATTAAACAAGACAATATAAAGCTTTCAGATTAATAAACATAGTAGGTACTCAAGAAATGGTAATTGCTGTTATTACTGTCATCATTAGACATGAATAATAAACAGCAGCTTTGTACCTTTAGTCATTTGTGAGGTTGTAAATAGAATAATCTTTCCTTTTCTCTTTGAATTAATTACCCCCCGGTCTTCATCATCATCATTATCACACTTCCCATTTATTTTGACTTGAGTTCTAGATACTGTGCTAAGCACCTTAGATTCATTATATTATTTAATTCTTGTTAAAACACTATGATATAGGTATTTCCCCATTTTACAGATAAGTAAACTGAAGCTTATTTAAGTAACTTGCTCAAAGGCACGTAGGAAGCGGCACAGTCAAAATTTCCAACCCAAAACCATGACAGTAGAGACTACCCTTCCTTGATAGAGGGAAGTAATTGTTTAGGCTTTTAAAAAAATATTTAATATAAAAGAGCATTAAAACCTTTTCTCCAAATGAAATCTGAAACTAGATGCCTATTGTGATAAACAAGTAAAAATTGAGCTTTTCTGGTTGAAACAGGAATGCATTGTGGGTCTGAGACTCTTACCCACTTGAGCCTATTCTTCATCCCACGTGAAACTCTAAAAGCTCCTTGGAACACAGTGATGCTCACTTATTTAGATAGAGCCTGCATGCCAACTACAAGCAGCTCAGAGTTTTCATGTAATGGAAATAAATCTGAGAGGTGTAATTTAACAAGTAATGTAAAAGGTAATATTTCAAATGCTTCTTTAGAAAGTATAATTGATATGAACTCAGCATTTGAAGCCTAGAGAGCAGCATAGAAGAAGGCCTGCAGTTTACAGCCAGAGGTGCTGATTTTTATAAATAGCAGCTGCCTTATTTATTCTTTTAGAATGACCAAATAATCGATTGACAAGTTCTTAACTTTTGTGTGGCAGATTTCATTATTACGTATACTATCTTAAATCATTAAGTTTATTAAACTGGGTGTGATTTTATGTCTATCATGACTTTTTAACTATGCAATAACAATAACATTAATTACTTTATAGTAAATACATGCATTATCTAGTTTAACTCTTAATAATCCTATGTGGATAGGTATTATTATTATCATTTCCATTTTCCAGATTAGGAAACTAAGAGTTTCTTAATATATATGCATCAATTTATGGTAGAGTTTCTATTAGACATATGTCAATTCTTTTAGTAGTTTCATTCTTCCAGGAATATACTTTTTATTTCTTATAACCCTTCCAATATTCTTAATTTTTAGATGTCACAGATGTTTTCTAAGTTTTATTCCTAAGGCAACTGAGGCTAAACAGTAAAATTCTGATGTAGTCCATTAAAATTAATGGATCTCACATAAAGAATTCAGAAAATACACTTGGTACCATTCAGTTACTCTCAGCAAATGCATATATATTTGATATGATTAATAGTTGTCTTGTTCTGATTTGTTTCAGTTCACAAGGTTTGCTCTCATAGAATATCAGGAAATCAATCTGATACCAGGAGTATTTTATTTTTTACTCCTAGGTGATTAGCATATGCAGATTTATCAAGTAGAAATATTTTCATTAGCCTGTTTTTTTTTTTTCCCCCAAGTGTAAGTCTTTCTCTGAGTTATCATCTTGGTTAACCTCTCAGCACTCTTCCCTGAATTCCAGAAAGATATCCTTCTCTGGACTAAACAGCACAGAAGGAACCACTGGGGTTATTTTGGGTTGGTATGAGAATGGAGATGAGCTATAAAACACTGTCCAATTCTTGATCCAGTGAGATTTTCTAGCATTTTAGGGAGAAAGTGGCCTTTAGCTACTTTAGCTACTTTAGTCACTGTCACTTGCATGTAGCTAATAAACATATCATTTTAAGAGGAAAAAGGAAAATAGCTGTACTAATTTTATAAAAAACTACTCATACTTATTTTTAATTAAACATTATAGAAAACTGTATAAAAAGAGGTAAAAAAAATCTCCTGAACTGCTGTCACCCGGAGGTTACCGCTATTAATATCTCAGTGAACTTCTTTCCAAATATCTCTTTTCATATACGCATATGTACATTTTATAGTAAATGATATTATAATCTACATGTAGTTCCATAACTTTGTTTTTTTACTCAATGTTATATAATACTCATCTTTACGTGTGTCTTATTTTGCCTTTCCATATTAGCCACAAAAGTAAAATTTCCCATGATCTGAGCAAGGTTCAGGATTTATAGCAACCTTTGATTAATTAGTCCTTTGATAAAATTGGAGATATCTCTCAGAATGTCCAGAATCTTATATTCATTTCTTTTGATGGTACATAGCTCAGTAATCTCATTTCACTCAATTAAAAACATAGCAGTTTTATTTATTACTTTATTATAATACTAATATTTCTCATTATTTAAATATTGGGTAATATAAAAAGCTTAAGAAAGAAAATTTAAATCACTAATAAGTCCACTCCCTACAGAGGACTGCTGCTAACATTTTGGTCTATTTCTTTCTAAGATTTGTATTTTAACAATTACTGACAATGAATCTGTCAGTTATAAGGATGGGGGATTGCCACTGGTGGACTTTTAACTGAATAGTGATTTAATAGGGTTACTAGGCTGTTGCTTATTCCTAATGTGGCTTGCCACTGTGTGGGAGATGTGGAATGTTGTCTCTCCCTGGCTGAAGTCTGCAATCTGTTTTCATTTTTCTGCCTTCATTTGGTAAACTGCATCCTTTGCTGAGTTGCTGATGCTTTCAAGCATTTAAAGCAAAAATTGTATGAGAACATATTTTTCCCCAGAGGGGATAAATGTAATTGTTAATAAGTTCATGATTTATTCATTTATTTATTAAATAAGTAGTTGGTTTTCACAAGGAAAAAGAAAAAAACCCATTAAATAGAAAATTGTGTCTGTACAATTGCTTTCTGTACTATTGCTTTCATGATGTTTGAACTTTGTTGCCTTTTGCTGTGTAGGAACCCAAGCCAGGCCGTCTCCTTGTGTTGAGGGTACTATGGAATGATTTCTTGATGTGCTACTCCTCTCGCCCTCTGCTCTGCTGGTCTGTGTGGTGGGCCCTCTCCACCTGTGGCTATTTTCAAGTCGTAAACTACACACAGGGCCTATGGGAGAAAGTGATGCCTTCTCGCTATGCTGCTATTTATAATGGTGGTGTGGAGGCCGTTTCAACCTTACTGGGTAAGCGATGCAGGATGGTAGAGGGTGGTGGGAGGGGAGATTCCTCTGGTAGTTAAGCTAACTGTAATCAGATTTACTCTCTTCTCCCAAATTTGAAATAGCCCCAAAGAATGACTTACTTATTTTGAGTTCTAATTTTGTAATTCAGGACAACTTAGAAGTACTCAAGTGGTGAAGGACTATGATTAACAAGCTTGAATTCTTTATGAGCTTTGGGGAAACGTAATATAATAATTTCAAAATTGTTTTCTTTTCTTATCCTAGTGTCCATTATCTCTATTTATTGGGTGGTTTTGTCACTTGATATGAAATTTTGTGTAGCAATAAACAATAGATTATCACAATAATAGCTAATATCTGTTGAGTTTTAATATGTGCTGGTTGCTATTCTTAGGACTTTATATTAACTCAGCCCTCCAGTTGAGGAATTCCTCCAGTCGAGGAATTTTTAAAATTCCTGAGATAAGTACAATTATTATCCCCATTTTACAATGGAAACTTGGGAAAAGTAGGTTAATAAGTTGTTCAAGGTCATATATAGATGGTAAGTACTAAAGATGAGATTTGAAGTCAGGCAGGGTGGCTTCAGAGCCTGTGTC
Source organism: Avahi laniger (assembly GCA_963575035.1). Classification (NCBI taxonomy): domain Eukaryota; kingdom Metazoa; phylum Chordata; class Mammalia; order Primates; family Indriidae; genus Avahi; species Avahi laniger. The sequence goes on along the minus strand of CAUYSK010090455.1, from coordinate 9,704 downwards.
CTTGACCATCATGTTCCATTATCCATTTCTAATTCATTGACCTATCTTATAAGATTGTTGGAAGGTTTAGTAATACGTGATTTCTGTAAACGCTTACTAACTGTTCCTGGCTCTCAGAAAACACTCCATATATTTTAGCTATCATTATCATTGTCATTGTTTTACTGAAAGGCAGAGAAGCCCTTTTGCCATGTTCTAGACTGCTCCTCGTTTTTCAGGAGAGATGACTCAGCCCGCCATGTTGCCAGACTAGAATCAGTGGTTCTTTTTTACTCCTGCCTCTGCTTCAGCTGCAGTAGTTTTTTCCTTAGCAGTATTTCTGGGTCTGTGTCCTCCTTTTCCATCTCATTGCTACATGTCCTAATTCAGTCCCTCGTGTCTTAGTAGCTCCATTTTATTTATTCCATCAAGTCCAAAATTCTCTGCCTGAGTTTCAAAGCCCTCTATAATCTTGAGCTATCCTATTTATAAGTTTGAGGATTTTAAAATTTAATAATCTAAGCTAAATCTTTAATTTATGGAAGTAGTATTTTTTTTTAGCAAAATAACTAGATTACTTTTCTTTTTGTTTTGTAGGTGCTGTTGCCGTGTTTGTGGTTGGTTATATTAAAATATCCTGGTCAACTTGGGGAGAGATGATATTATCTCTCTTTTCTCTCTTGATTGCTGCTGTAGTGTACATCATGGACACTGTGGATAATATTTGGGTGTGCTATGCATCCTACGTTGTCTTCAGAATCATCTATATGTTACTCATCACAATAGCAACGTATGTATTTTGGCTCAAAGAAGCGTTAGGAAAAATTGTAACAGGATAAACTTTTTGGTTTCTTTACAAACCAAGAAATTAAATTTTCTAGTTTTAAGAGGCAAACGGGCGAAGGCATTGAATTATATGTACGGTATCAGTTTTTCTCTTGAGGAAGCATTGAGGCAAGATTCATTTATTCCCTTGTTTGTATGTTCCTACTGTTTTCAGATGTTTGCGTTGAGATTTGTATCATTTAGCGGCAAAATGTTTTTCACTTGTTTGGGAAGGGAATTGACAGTAGAAAGAGGGGCCACTCTTCACATTTAAAGTAAAAGTTTTACTTAAAGTAAAAATTGTAACTACCCAAGAAGTAATTTTTGTCTATTTATTCCTTTTTTTTTTTTCTTTTTAAGTTTTCAAATTGCTGCAAACCTCAGCATGGAACGCTATGCCCTAGTGTTTGGTGTAAATACCTTCATTGCCCTGGCATTGCAGACTCTGCTCACTCTAATTGTGGTGGATGCCAGTGGCCTTGGCTTAGAAATTACCACTCAGGTAAGATCTCTCTTTTGACAATGAAGGCAGCATGACTTGATCAGGGTGGCAAAAGTGGAGCATGAATGAAAACAAATTCAAACAGTAAGGACAGATATAAAGTAAAAGTATTCCGTCCGTCCTTTGGTCACTACCCTTCCCTTCATCCTTAGTTCTTTCCTGCCTGGATGATATTGGGATCATCATCTTTTTGATGAGGTCCTAGAGCATTCCTGAGTGTAACTAACCAGGCTGGGGGGCTATTTCAGTTGAGATTCTTTCCAGGCCAAGCCCTGTGCTTTCTCATCCAGTATTTCCCTCCATTCTTAATTCTATTCTTGGAATACTGTATCCCATGTTTGAGAATCCCTGCTTCATCTCACAGCTAAGTCTCCTCCCTTCTTTATTTAAAACACCCCTAACCCAAATACCAAGGTAATGACTTGCTGTTGATGAATAGCCTTATGGTTTGTAACATATGACCTATTGAGAAAGCACCTGCACAAACACCGAAAGACAATGTGAATACTTTTTTTCATTTGGGACCTTTATAGTTATATATGCTTTCATGCATTGTGTGTTTGTAGGTATGTCTTGCTTTCTGCTTCAGTGAAATGGGTGATTGAACCATGAAGTGCCTATCCTACCCCAAACCCAGCCCAAATGATTTCTTCCCCATTAGTCCCTCCATACATACTAACTATACTAAGTAATATTTCATTACTTCTGTATTAGTTTTTCTTAGTATAGAAAACCTCAACACATTAGCAGTAATTAACTTTGTTTTTACCGAAGAGATCTAAAAGAGAAATAATACTAACAGGTAATGTGCATCGAGTGCCTTCTATGTGCTAAATACTTTATATAGAATTTTCAGGGTTGTTGTCAGGATTAGACATCAAGAAACCGAGTCTGAGAGATGTTAAGTGACTTGTTTAAGGTCACACAATCCACAATAGTGTGGTAGATCTAGGATTTAAACCAACATCTAACCCCAAAGCTTCCTTTGCGGTGGAAAGTAGGAGAGAAACTAAGTGCCTGACATCCTGCCTGTTTGATAAGGAAGAGACCCCAGGACCATTATAGTTGAGGGAAATATGGCTGGCATTTGAAATGGAATGTTGGATTTAAACATGTGGAATAATAGGATTTTGTGGGCTGTGCTAAAACCCTAACTGCCCTGATTAATTAACAGACTTCCTATAGAAATGTGGCTAAGTTTGAAAGAAGCTGGCTCTGAGATTTAAGGCCATACTCTTATTGTACCTTTGAATCAGGCTTGTGAGTATTTAGTATATTATTTTAAGAAGAAGATGATGGTGTTAATAAATTATATAGTCACATTAAAAAATTGGCTTAGGAAATACCTTATAAAAAGTGGTCCTGTAACGGAATATGGTTGACCACCTACTGCCCTCTTCTGGGGGAGAATAGAAGTTCTTGATCTTCAGAACTTGGCCTGTTACTCATACCCACCTAGTCATACCCAGCTTGAGGGTAGAGACCATGACTCAGTTGTAATAATAACAGTAACAACAATAAAAACAATAGTGTTAACAGCATTAGCATTGTGCTAATAGGCATTTACATGCATGGTCTCATTGACTCCTCCCAACAACCCTGTAAAGTAGGAACTATTATGAATTCCATTTTGTTAATCAAGTCAAAGCTCAGAGATTAAGTATCTCAGTCAAGGTCACCAGCTCATAAGGGATGAAGTCAGGAAGCACACTCAGGCGGTCAAGCTTCAGTATGCTGTGCTGTTTGTTTGTGTCTTCAGTGCCTAGCACACAGGGTAAGCACGCAGGTTTTTTGAAATCTCATTGAGAAACTCTGAATATATCTTTAATCATAGAGTATGTTCACATATATGTAATAAAATAGCTCATCTTCCAATTGATAATTCTGTAAATTACTACTTTTCTCCATTTTAGTTCCTGATCTACGCCAGTTATTTTGCACTCATCGCTGTGGTTTTCCTGGCTAATGGTGTAATCAGTATTATGAAGAAATATAGAAAGCAGGAGGATCCAGAATCAAATTCTCAAGTAACCGCTTCATAATACCGGGCTGAAGGGCTTCTTCTTATAGCAAGAACTCTGCACAGCAGCTGCCTGGATGTATTTAATTTTTTTTAAGTATAGACATATTTATGAATGTGCATTTCGTGGCTTCAAAGCAGCCATTCGATGAATACGTTGTGTGTTCCGGGAGTAACATCATACTGTTCGGAGGAGCCAGAAGAAAACTTTATTTCATGGACTATTTATGAGAGCTAATTTAAGGATGAATTTTTTTCTGATTCAAAGTGAACTTGATTTTAAAAATCAAGTAATCAAGAGCAATCAAGCAGAACATGGTTTTGTATACTTGATTAGCAAGTGAATTTGATGTTTTATAGGTCATGTATGTCTGTACCAGCTTACCCAGATGCTCGGCCTGGTGGGACCAGGACTTCATAGAGGAAATAACTCATTACAAGTCACGATGAAAATATGTTCTAACAGCACCTGCCTCTATTCAACTTAATTCTTATTTCTGTTTTATTCATGTGCATTTGTGTTTCTACAGATGAAAGTTGTTCCTATCACTGGCAATATTTGCTCAGATTGTGTTCTGTCCTATAAGGAGTATGTGTCATTTCTAATTTTAAGTTATTTTTTAAAATTCATGGTATGAATGTTCTTGGTTTCCATCTTGACAATTATGTATTTATGTAGATTTTCTTCAGAAGTACGTTTTTGCACTATTCATATGCTTCCCAGAGAAGCTCATTTAGTTAGAAAAGAAGGCAAGTTTTTTGAAGGCTGCTAATAATCTTAATGAAGAGATCTAATGAGAAAACTTAAGGTAGGTTTGCTTGTCTTTAATTCTTCACTATGAAGGACTATTCCATGATGAAAGTTCATATATATGGGCTAAAGATATATTTAGCCCATTTTGTATTTGCATTCCCTTTTATTTCCGAAATAAAAGGAAAAGTCTTTTTTTAAATAACTTCATCCCCATTTATAGCTTTTATATTATTTTCCTGTCTTATCCAAGTAAAGATGTCAATAGGAGTTGGATTATTCCAAGGCCTTTTTCATAAACTGAGCCTCTTTTTAATTATTTCAATGGGACAGGAACTAGGATAGATTTGATTCCTGTATTTTGTACCTTAAATCTGCCACTGTTCCTAAGAGTAAATCATCTTGAATATTTGTTTAAAATAAGAATTGCTAGTGATTATATTACCAAGTTACTTGAAAAACTACTATTCTGAATGCATTTAATTCTGAAATCAAGCTACCAGGGGGCTGCTAGTATATGCGAGACATGAAAACTAATTTAAAGCTGATTTTGTTGCCTTATCTTGAAAAGAATCTAGATAGGTGCTTTTAACTGTGGTGTTAACTTTTTAGAATCACACAGCTAAACAGTGTTAAAAATAATAACAAGATTGCAAAATTGACTCAGTTGGTTTAAACAGGAATCCTAGAGGCAAATGGATGCGGATAAGAATGGGTCATTTTCCATTCACCTTTACAATTAAGGGAAAGGAAAGAACACTAGTTCAGGAAGGAAAAGGGAAGTGATGTCATAAAAGTAGCAACCTCCAATTTTATATTTTGTCTTTTTTTTCCCCTTTGTTTTGTTTTTGCTATGTAGGGAATTATTTATTCAGAAACAAGTTTCTGAATGATGTTTGAGGGTAGAAAAATGGTGTTTGAGGGATTTTATTTAATCTTTTTTTAAAAAATAAAATGGACTGTAGTACAAATTGTTCACCTTACCAAAGCAATATTTCCCTGGAATTTAATTCAAAGTTGGCGGTACACACAGCCTGAGCCTTTACTTATTTAAGACAAGAATATGTTCACATTTTGGTGTGTGGCCATATTTGTAGAATGCTGAACCCAATGTGCAAGTTGTACTGTATGCAGTTTTGCAAAGAAGTGAAAATTTGTCGTACTTTTTATTCAATTCTGTATAGATTATAAAATTATTTTTATTAAATAAATATATATTTTCCCATTTTCATCAAAATTATTTTAAATTTACCTTGTGTTTCAACAGAAGCTTTTGATTACATCTTTAAATCTTAATAATTTCTCCTAGGACAAATTTCATATTAAGTCTTTCCCTCCTCTAACCTGCCTAATTAATCTTTAATCATCCTGTTAATTCTTCCATTGCTTTGTGATCTTTACCTTTGACTCTTTCCCTTATTTCTGTTGTTTTCCCAATTTTTTTCTAGCACCACATTGCACTGTTTATTTTTGTTGGTCTTCATCTGGGCATCTCTCATATCTCTTTTTAAAGCATTCTTCCCTTTAGAAACCAAAAGGACCCACAGTCCCTTTGATGTTAACTGAATTTTTAAAATAAGGGAAATTAAATCAAGAGCAGAAAGTACCGTCTTGTTTTGAAACTTCATGATCTCTTTGTTCTAAACCAAAATATTCTGATACCTAGGGAAGCATCTTCTTGCCGTAAATTGAGAATGTTTTATTCATTATATCCCAGAAACCAAATCAATCTTTTCTTACAGTATCTAAATGAGTACCATTCCTTTAATATCCCATTTCAAAACCTGTTTAATTAAGGCATTGATTATCACCAAAGACTTGGAAAATTTTTATGTAAATAATTTTTTAAACAAAGTTTTATGTCCCTGTAGTTACATGCTGTGTTTTATTACCTTTCAGATTATAAGCCTTCTGAGCAGGGACCATGTCTTACTTTTGCTTTTTGTTGCCAAACACATTCTAGTGCCATCTGAATCTTGAATTATATAAAGGGTATGTGATTTTTGCAACATAGCCACCTGCCAATACAATAGCTAAATTACCATTTTTCAAAAGTACATCAACATAAATCATTAAAATTAACATGACTATCAATGATCTCTAGACCAATGGACACTTTATTTAAGGCCAATATTGTTGTGCTTGAAAGAAATGGGATGACATCTATTTGTTTAACTTATGTCATATTCCCCATAATTAATGCCTTACTTTTGTTTAGATGTTATATTTCGGGAGGGACATTTGTGAACATCATCTCTTTTGATTCTTTAAAAGGATCTTGTAATACAAATTCCTCTACTTTTTTCAATAATGCTTACAGAAAGGAGTTCAAAATGTTAGGTTTGCCACTCAAAGCTGTGATATATTAGGGAAGTCACTCTACTGAGCCTCAGTTTCTTAGAAAACGGGATGATACCACCTCACAGGATTGTTGTGAAGAAATGAAAGAAGACATTGAAAGCAGCTATGACATTGCAGGCACTGAGTAGGGGACTGGGAAATGAGTTCCCTTCCCCTTTACTCTCCATTTACAGTTAATTTTGTAGCTATCAATTTCAAAATTGCGCTTTCAAAAGAAACTTTTTGAATGTGTCAATGAAAATGATCACAGGCTTTTAAAATCCCCTACCCCTTAATTTTAGTTCATATTTTGGAAAGTACTTCTGGGCATACAGAGATAAAAAAGTCATAGAGCCTCCCCTCAGGGAATCTAAAATGTGTAATTGAAAAAGATAAATAGAATAACATGGGTTCACAACTGCAATACAAGATAATGTGTCAAGTACAATGATAATTAAAAGGCTTGAGTCTGGAAGAGAGCAAGGACATTGGGAAAATGAGGAGTGACTTCCTGAAGGAGGTGGCATTTAAGTTGGCCATGCGGATGGGTAGGATTTTAACAAATTTGGAAAGGGGAACTCTATAGTGGAAAAATGGCTGTAAGTGGAGGTATGAATACTACAAAGTGTGTTGGGGGTGGTGAAGTACACTTAGCTAGGAATATTTTAATATCTAGGATGAGATACTGTCCAGAAAGCTTGGGGTCATAAGGTTTATTTATTGGGGATGGGGATGGGAAGTAATGATACAGCTTATCTTTGAGAAACTTAATTTGGCAGCAATGGATAGGATTAATTTTATGGGGAGATACTACCTAAAACTGCTAATTGAATTGCCATTGCAATTGGGTCGGTGTGGGTGAGGAAGGCTTTTATGACTTAAGGCAGTGGAAACGGAAACAAAGGACTGATTTGAGGTTGCTAAATTAATATTCTAGAACGTGTGCATGTATTTCAAAAGGTGGCTTATAAAATTTAAATAACCTGCCCAAGATCACACACCTGTGCAATAGAAGAGCCGGGATTCTGCTTCCCACCCTACTCAGAAAATTGCTAGTCACTTCGGCCCCTAGCCCCTATCAGGTCTGCAAGGTCTTAACCGCAGTGAGGAGAGGGGACAGAGGCAGTAGACCTAGCTCATAAAACAGAGCTTGAGAGAGGAAGGATGCCAGGCAGGGCAAAAGCAACTGTCGAATGCACGTGCTGAGGGGCTGGCCTACAATGGGTGGGTAAGTGGCAGAGGAGCTAGGCGCCTCGGGGTGCAAATTGTAGGGGTGGGGAAAGACAAACCTGCAGAAAGCCAAAGCCTCCCTGGAGTGCCTGCTGCAAACCAGAAGCAACTCTGTAAGCTAGCGGTAGGGGGCGTGCCCCGCCCCGCGCCGCGTCTGCGCATTAGAGGCTCGCCTCCTCGCGGGCTCCCACCCCCGAGTTAGCCGCGCTCACTGCTCCGCCCTGTGCGGGTTGCCACGGCGTTTTTTGGGGAAGCCCCTCTCAAGCCGGGCCAGCGCCGAGGGGATTCGGGCTTTGGGGAGTGTGTTTATAAAGCCTGGGCTGCGTGCCGACATCGACCGTGTTGCGAAACTGCTCCAAAACCTACACCGAAACCCCGGCATGGAGGAAGCCTCAGTGGATGTCAGGTATTGGGAAGGGCGCCGGCTTCTGTCTGTGACATTTTAAACGTCGGCAGCAATAGGTGTGGACCGCAACAACTCACCCACTGAAATTGTTTCTTATTACCGAATTGTCTTCCTCTAAAATAAGTGAATCAAAGAGGGCAACAACCCTTTCCAAACGGTAATCTTATCCTCCCGAAAAGTCATAAGAGAAGTCTCAGCCCCAAATGATGACATGTTAAAAACTATTTAATACTTAAATTTCTAAAACCCCTAAATTTGCTCATCGGTTTGCTGTAGTTCAGTCTTCTCCTGCCTTCCCTTCCTTCTCTCTTTTTGTTTTTCTTCTAATACCAAACTGCATGACGTGACCATTATTCCCCACAGGATGCCACAAAGGATGGAGGACCTGCTTCTGAAGTTCTGGGAGTGTTGACAAAAATGGACCTTGAGCTCTAGATCAGTGCTAATAGATGGGGCGCTTGGACAGAAACAGCTACCTGGGAATTCTGGCCTGTGTCTTATGCTTGACTAATTAAGAGGCCGTAGTGGGAAATTATCCAGGTTATTAATACAATAGTTTAAATTTAGGTCTGTTTTTATCCCTAACTCTTGTAATTAACTCCCAGTTATAGTTTTTTGATCTTCTATGCCACACTCTTCTATTTTCTCTGCATTTTGGGCTCTTTTCCTTAGATACAAGCCATTTTATGCTTACCCAAAGTCATAGCTCCATATCCATTTTAGTAAAAAGACATGGCTATGTTAACAGAGAAAAGATTCCAGCTTTAAGCCAAGGGATTTGGGATGGGAGCTAAGGTGGTCCCACATGAGTAGAAAACCCACACTTTCTAGCAGAAGCAATATTTTAAAATTCATCTCTAGAGAAATGCATTTATTTCCTTTCAAACCTCTACACTGATAGAGTTATTCATGGAATGGGATAGGAAATCACCAAGAAGGGGAAACCTTAATCTTAAATAACTATCCTCCTAGGAAGTGACCTAAAATCCTACCTATTTCATAATGTACATAAAATTTTACTAATTGAGTTCATTTGTGTTTGGCAAATATTCTGGTTCCATAGTTATTTTAACATTATTTCATCGTTTTAAAAGCATGTGTTCATAGTAGGAAATGTGAGAAAATAAAGCATAAGGAATAATTATTACTCTTAATATTTACCAACGTTAGTCCCATATGGATGATTTTTGTCTTCCCATAAACCCCCAAGAAACCACAACAGGGCATAAGTAGTTAATAGGACACTTGGTGGCAGATCACTCTTAGATCAAATAAATATGTAGAATATTTACTATTAGAAATTAATAAATTATTAAAAATTAAAAACATCATTAAAAAAAATCACCCAAGAGGTAAAGAAACAAGCAACCATATGTAAAAGTCAGCAGAAACAACAAACAACAAATTAAGAGTCCTAATAATTTCAGACATAGATACAGAGTGTAAAATAAATATGTATAAAATTTTAAATATAAAAGATGAAATCAGGCCGGGCGCGGTGGCTCACACATGTAATCCTAGCACTCTGGGAGGCCGAGGCGGGTGGATCGCTCAAGGTCAGGAGTTCGAGATCAGCCTGAGCAAGAGTAAGACCCCCCCCCCCCGTCTCTACTAAAAATAGAAAGAAATTATCTGGACAACTAAAAATATA